>CANYBF010241194.1:0-16850 GCA_948192965.1 Dalechampia spathulata | reverse complement strand
AGAATTTTTATATTTACTAATTTATGTTTTAAAAATCTCAATTGCTGTATAACTATTTCAAAGTTTGATTTACCTGGTATAAGTTTTAACAAGTAAACGATAGTAAAGTATATCCCTTGTAGGATAATCAATGGTTTCGATATTGTTGAGACTATTTATTATTCTACGGGAGCATGTTACATCCTGGAGCGTGGTGTGACATTCCAAGTATTCATTTTTAGGAAATTCTCTTGTCCACTACCTCTATTTTTGATTTCAACAAAAATACTTAATAATCATATAACTTAATTTTTACATGCTTGCATGTTCATTCTCAATTAAGTAGCATTTAACTTCTAAGTAGCATAATTTATTCCTTAACTTTAGCTTTAACTCTACTTTTATCATTATTTTAATTAACATGATTATATCAAAATGGTTATTTTAAATCAAATTATTTAAAATTAATCTACAATAAAATAGTATAAACATGAATAATATCCAAATTATTAATAACTAATTAAGTTCGGCCGTGCTACTATCAACATATTGGAATGACATCCTTTTAAACAAAGCCAAACATAGAATAATGTAACTAATTAATTAATAAGTTATAAAAGGAAATGCTTAGAACACCAACAAACAAAAAGTGGGAAAAAGGGGAGAAAGAAGAAAGATAAACATGGGAAGAATTATTGGAATTAGATTATGTTAGGCTTAGGAAAGATTTTAATGGTCCATTTTGATTCCTCTTGTCCTTTCCACCTCATTATTATTTTTTAATTCCTTAAACTTAAATAATATTGTTCTCTACCCAACCCATGCCACATTATTTTGGTATTTTAAAAATAAAAATCATTAGTTTATTTAGGTTGTTAATTTCAAAATTTTTAATTTTTTTGTTTTTATTATATTAAAATTTTAAAATGATTTAGGGAGTTTAAATTTATCAACAAAGAGATAATATTTTTTACTTTTCTTAAAAGATAAATATAAAAATTAAAATTTTCAGAAAGTATTCATGCTTTTAGCATATGAGGTTGCTTCCCTCTTCATATTTTTTATTGCTGGATGTATTAATTTATTATTTATCTCTTTAAAATAAACTGTGATCATATTAATTCAATTGAAATTTTAAATTTAATTTAATTAAACTCAACTAATAAGTTGTCGGTTTAATGGAATATTTATATTGACAAAATATATTATTTATTATTATATAATTGTTCGATAAATATAAGTAACCGATGAGGGCTGCCAAAAGAAAAACAGTGGCAATTTTGTAATTAAATGGAAAAGAGCTGGCCATAAGAAGTGAACTCAATAACCTAACCTGTCATTCATTTAAATACGCATGAAACCGTAACGCTCCGAAGCCCAAACTCCACCCTAAACCCTCGGAAACAATATGGCAGCACAAGCACCATGGCCACTTCTCCTCTCTTTCCTCATTTTCCTCGCCCCATTCACCCTTGCCACCGCCGCCTCCGATGCCTCCTCCGACTCTCAGTCGAACAGCGTAGAATACATCCGAACAAACTGTGGAACAACATTGTATCCGGACGTATGCTTCAGCTCCCTTTCTCGCTACGCGAATGCCATCCAGCAAAACCCTGAGAGGCTGGCTCGTGTAGCGATTGGCATTAGTCTTTCAAGAGCACGCCACGTGGCAGCGTATATGTCAAACCTCTCCCGTCAAGCTGACTACGGCTCCGATACTCGAGCATCCGCCGCTCTCCACGACTGCTTCACAAACTTCGGCGACGCCGTGGACGAGATCCGCGGCTCGCTGAAGCAGATGCGACAGATTGGAGCAGCTGGCTCATCAGAAGAGGCGTTTCGGTTTCAAATGAGTAACGTGCAAACATGGATGAGCGCTGCTTTGACAGATGAGGACACGTGTACGGACGGATTTGAAGATGTTAGCGATGGAGCGATGAAAACGGAGATATGCGAGAAGGCAGCAGATGCGAAGAAGTTGGTAAGTAATGCGCTTGCTCTTGTGAACAGTTATGCTGCCAAAGGAATGGCATGACGAGGGCGTAGGTTTGATTTCCAAGTGCTTGTCTCTGGTTTCCATAGCAGTGATTTGGGGTGGGTAGCTTTTCCTTGGTTAAAAACGACACTGTAAATCCAATTAACATGATAAGGTGTAATTAGCGTGCCCTTTTTCTAATCTTCTTATGGTGTGGTTTTCACGTGAATTTTCTTTCTAATTCAAGATTTCTGTATTTTTCTGACCGATTATTCATTCACTCTTCACATTTACTTTTTTTAACTCATTCTTCATGAGTGGAATATTAAAAACACGAATAGAGGAAGAGTGAGGTCAACGTTAAGGCATGCATGGATTCTTCTAAAATTGTTGCTTGTTTTTTTCCGAAAGCTTTTAAAAGGGAAGGAAAGAAGAGGTTTCCAAGAATGTGTTGGAAACTTGGATTTATAGATAGAGACATGTAGACGAAGAGAAGAGAAGCTCGTGAACTCAAACAAACCACTTTAACCCATTGCTCTTTACGTATTAGACTATTTGGATCCGATTATATTATACAGCTAAACCATGCAACTTCATCTGTTGTTTTTTTCCATTAGGCTTCACGAGATCACATTTTCTTCTTCATATATATATATATATATATATATAGGTCCCCAACCCATATAGTTTAATGCAACCCTTAGGGTTACCTCTGCACCCACACACACACATATTACATTTTAATCTCAACTTGTCTGCTAATGGCGATGTTCATAAAAAATATGGTGTTGGGAACATTGTGGTGGATGTTCCAAGTGCACTCTAGAGCAAGAAACTAGAGAATTTTATAGCATTAAAACCAAGGGACGATTAAGTAATTTTGCACATGCTAAATCAATTACATATCACTCTGAATTATATTATTTCTATATCATTAGATGACTTTTTTATAAAAAAAAAACTATTCCATATACACCGGTCATTGCATTAAACTAAACCCAATTTATTTTCGGGATGTTTTCAAAATCCCATGCGTAAAACTTTCTTTTTAAGCGCGTGGTCTTTTTACTTTTTTTTTTTTAAAAAATATGTTACAAAATGCATTTTGAATAATTTAATGAGATTCAAGATCTCATTGAAAGATATATTAAAATAATTTTAAAAAAATATTGTGAAAATTTATAAAATCTTATTTTAATAATAAATTTTTAGATATGTTTTTTTTTACAAAAATATTAGAGGAATGTAAAATTTATATCATCAAAATAAATAAAATTTGTATATATTAATCAATAATTAATATTTTTAATTAAAATCAATATTACATGTATATATAATTATAATTTAAAATTCTGGTTTCAAATACTTAAATATATGTTTTAAATACCTAACATATATTAAAATGATATCTTTTTATTATTTGTTATGTATATTACATGTATATGATATATTTTTCTATAAATTTTAAAAAATTCATATTTTTTAAAATCTATTTTTAATTTCATATTTTTGAAAAAAATGCATTTTGTATTTTTACAATTTTTGAAACATTTTTCTGTATGTTTCATAAAAAATTCTATTAAAAATCATGATTAAAATATTTTTAAGATGTTTGTATATAAAAGGATACAATAATATGAAATTACATTTTTTATAAGTTAAATTATTAGAGATATTTATAGTATATTTTATGAAACTTAATATCTAATATGTAAAGTTTACTATAAGAAGACAATTGAAATATAAAAAGTATACAAAAAATTTACAAAAGGATACAAAAAATTTATAAAAGGAATAAATATACGAAAAGTTACAAAGAATAAAGAATAATATGCATAATCACTAATTAATACTTTACCATCATTCAAGTAAATGCATTTTAATAAAAAAAATTGCAGATAAACACAATATGCATTAAACTAAACAATAAGATAGATTACCATTAGAAAAGTTATGAATATGAGAAGCTAACATCTTCAAGCCTCTAAATGCATGAAATATTTTGGCTCCATCCTCGAAGGATAACGTCATCAGATATAAGAATTCATAGCATTTTTCCACAACAACTACATTTGATTTCTATTTAAAGGAAAAAAGAAAAAACATGACACCTTAACAAATTATTTAATTATTTTAATATTTCAATTCTAATTTTATATAGCTTGATCAAGGCCAAGAAAAGTAGTACCTATGAGCTGCAGCTTGAAGGGAATGAGGATAGGGAATTCATGTAAGGAGGTAGGACAAGAGTTCAAGTTACATTTTCAAAAAAAAAAAAGGCCAAGAGAATTATTATGAAATGATTTCTAGTATCAATGGATTCTTCAAAATCCTATGATCTTGCTATTTCAGAAACACGATAAAAGACAACTAAAATTGTAATCCTAACTACATATAAGCATCACAATTGCTACCTCCATTATCATTAATGGCTCCTTTACCCATTCCTATTCATGCATAAGCAATTATAATAATCATAATAAGTTGATAAATCATAAACTAAGGCTAATTCACATCATAAAAGGATACAATTTAGATTTTTGTTTTAACCATGCAAAAGAGAACACTATCGGTTCTCAAAAACCTATCAAGAAAGTGAAGACTGATGGTATGATAAACACAACAAATAGGAATAGTATCATTGACTTTGCAAAATTTAGTGATGATAACCAATCCAAGTTTACAAAACTAAAATTTGATTCAAGATTGGGAAAAAAATCAAATTCATAATTAAGCAGAGAGAGATAAAGAGATCATAATGAAAATCCATATCATATATCTAGAAAATAAGAAAATAAAAAAAGAAAAAATATTATAAATCTAAAAAAAATAAAATGAAAAAGAATAAAGAAAGATTATAGATTTAAGAAGAAAGAAAATGAAATAGAAAAAGAAGAACGGGAAATGGAGGTAAGAAGAAATTAAATTGATTATATTTTTTGACTTACTATTCTAAATACCTTTTGACTTAATTCAAAAAATTAAATTGATTTAAATTATATTATCAACCCTAGCTTTAAAGGATTATCAAAAACCCTTAAACTAATCAATGTAAAATAAATAAAATAGAATACTTTTTTATTTTCAATGCTTTTTCTCTTATTTATATTGCATTGGTTCCTTTTGAAGTCATATGGGACAATATAAGCCATATCCAAAATGCATAAGAAAGAGTACAAAATAAATGAAAGGGGTTTGTATTATTTTTGCAAGTCAAAAATTTATAATCGCCAAGCACTTGATATTTGTGTACTCTGGCGCCTGGCACGTGGATCCAAAGTTAACTACTTGAAAAAACAAGTTCATAAAACCACATACTCCCTCCTTGATACGATACTTGTGAATATTGTGGATGATATCCAATCTCAGTTATTCCTTTTCTTTTTTTGAATCTATGTGATAACAGTTGGTGAAGATCGGCCTGTGAATTCCTGCATCTTGGAAAGTTTCTGAGCAACCTCAACCTGCAAAAAGCCATTGCTTAAAAAGATCGGCTGAAAAATTGACGGCATAGAATCGTTAATGAGTAAGCTTTCAAGTTTTCCCAGAAAATCTTACGAGAGGAGCAAGTGCTTCTTGAGAATCTCTTCCTGTTTTTGAAGAATCCTTCTCGTACTGCTCGATGTAGAGACGGATAGTTGCACCTTCTGAACCAGTTCCTGAGAGACGGAAAACCTGCATCCATGTTTGAGATAAGGAGAAGAAATTGGGTTATTTTTATGCAACTCCAGCCTTGTATTGATCTCCACGGAACTTGTAGAGTAGCTTACCAGGCGAGAGCCATCCTCGAACAAGTATCTTATGCCCTGGTGACTTGAGATAGAACCATCAACAGGGTCCTTGTATTCGAATTCATCACCACGAACCACCTTTGCCACATCTGATCTTACACCCTTCACAAACCTGTTTAACCGCAGAATGAATTGTATAATGCTATTACTATAAATTAATATCATGGATGAATGGCATGTGTGTGTGCATGTATATATGCCATGCATACTCATGAATTGAGCCTCACAGAAATAAGCATGATCGAAATGGTGTTATGCCATGGAATGAAAATCGGTTGTTGAATGACAATCACCGCAAATAAATCGTAGCACAATACTTTTCCTTTTCTTCCCATCCATTTTGTCTTTTCGTGAAGATGTGCAAATGTTTTCGTTAAACCATAACAATCTAAAATGCTGCAAAATCCTTGTCAAGTAGTATAAGCTTTAAAACACATCAAAATTGTTGGGTCGATGCCAAATTAAGTTCTACAGATTTATTTCAACTCCTGGCGCACCAAGGCCAAGGAGGCATTTCAGTAATCTTCCAACAGATGAGACGCAAAGGTAACGAAAGATAACCCTACAGCATTAGATTTTGTTATAGCAACAGCGGTTTATGTGTAAACTCTACAGGGCCTTCAGTATCTTCTCCTACAAAATCCGTAATATAAAACTGATGCATATAAACATCACAAAGGTTAGTAACTTCATTGCAGAAAACCGACAACCTTCACCCACTTCAAAAATCATATGCACTATATTTAGCTATTGAAATGAATTATAAAACAGTCGGCCATTCAAATAACCAAAGCAAAGAGTAGCACATATTCACCATTTCAAATGCTGAACTAGAATCAACTGAATCAAAATAGACCAGGTCATATTGACAAGGCGAAAAAAAAGTCTAGCTAAGAAACTTGTATGATGTGAAGGGTAGCAAATAAGACATACTCATTAACTTCACCAAGAGAAGACTGCAGTTTAACCAAGTGTGCCATTAATTCCTTTGCTGCACCCGCATCAACATTCTTCAAGAAAATTAGGCCATTTAGATGATTATCACAACAGATAGCTACTCAAGGAAAACAACTGGAAAACGTATGGCTACCATGAATTGAAAAAGGATTAACAGTGAAAAGAATTAAAAAAGTCATACCTCATAGTCATATCGAGTATAGTAGTGGCGGCCATAGGTAGCCCAATGGCTGCGAACTATATCTTCAACACTGACAAGCTTTCCTCCATTGAGATTTTCCTTATTTTTGTAAGCCAGAATGGATAGCCAAGCCAGAACTGCCCAAATTCCATCCTTCTCACGTATGTGGTCAGAGCCTGTTCACGAATGTTATCACCATCAAGTCAAGGATTTGGTATAAAATTTCAATATGACAAGTTTTACTGTACAAAATGGAAGATACTAACCAGTTCCAAAACTTTCTTCCCCGCAAATTGAACACAATCCTGCATCCATCAAATTTCCGAAAAACTTCCAGCCAGTAGGGACCTAGCATTATATGAAGAAATATTCAAGGTACATTACTAGAAACTTGAATATCAGATGCGGAGGAAAATTATAAAAAGGAATACCTCAAAAAATTTCAACTTTAGATGAGTGGCCACAACATCAAGGGCGGCTGATGTTGGCATGCTCCTGCAAATAGCAAAGATATCATTCAAAATTTTTCATGCAGGAAAAGGGTGGGATTTTACACCAGAAATATGGAGTTCAAAATATGGTAGAAACATCAAAGGCTAATACTCAGACGAATAATGATTACACTTTATGCTGTATTTCATGCACTGTGCCAAGAAGCAGAAAGCACAGAGGACATTTGAAAATGATCCGCTACTTGTTCTTTATACACAGGCAGGCGAGACGGTAAAATTCCCTGGAGTACTGGAAAACACAAATCATGTGGATATACACAATAACTCGACAAAGAGAAACTGTCTTCAGTGTAGAAATTTCAGCTGATACTATATCAGTAACTGATTAACTATAAACCCTTTTCGACAGTGAGTCTGCATCAACTAATATATTTACTCTCCAATCAATCCATTTTCTTCTTTGATAACTTCAGCAATGTAACTGAAACAGGTTTAAAAATCTTAAAAGTAACAAGGTTGACCAAAGATTTGAGCTAAAATTCTAAAAGCTTCAACTACAGAATTATGCTAAACAATGCTCCACAACAAAATTAGGATATGTTCCACAACAATGAGAAAGTCAGCCATGAGAGAGATCAAAGAAGCTAAGCAACAGGCAGTACCTGGCAACTCCCTTCAGACCTACAGAGAAATAAGGTATAGCTCCAACTGCGTTAGCAGCAATGATTGCAACAGAATCTGATGGAGTAACAAAAAACCTGGCCAAGTAATAGAAACAATAGATGTAAGGTCTAAGGATGAAAATAAATTTCCTAACATCAGTGTAAGAATACACTACCTTTTGCCAAGGATCATGTTACGATCTGCATCACCATCTGCAGCGGCACCAAATTCTGGTGGTTCAACTTCCGAGTTTGATTTACCCAGACCCATGCGAGTAACCAACTCTTTCGCATAGGTAAGATTTGGATCTGGATGCCCTCCTCCAAAGTCCTCCTGTTTGCACCAGTCAAGAAGCAATGAGAAAAAATTAGCGTTTCAAAGTTGTAATTTTGTAAATACAAAGAAAGCAATTAAATGGTAACAACACTAAATCATCAAACTTAGCAAGACCTTTGGCACACAGTTCAACAATGAGCTCTCTTGTGCACCAAGCTCCTCCACAAAAATACGTTTTGCATAAGCCCCAGCAACTCCATGTAATGCATCATAACTTCAACAAGAAGAATACTTGCAATATGAATACCAATAACATATGACAGGAGCATGATATGTCTATGCACATGCCAAAAGTTAGCCCCTACATACCAGAAAGTGAATTTTGGAGATGACAGCAGCTTCTTGATGGACTCAAAATCAAATATAGACCTGGGAAATTTTTCAGAATTATTGAGGTTTTTTTTTTTTTACATGGGAATAAAAGGATCTGTCAGATTGTAAACTTATCAACTGAGATCAGATAATTCTCAACCTAGTAACCAGTTACACAGAAACACTCAAGAAACCACAAGACAAATATTTTGCATATAAAACTTTAATTCAACTAATGCAAAAAATAATTGGAAACTAGAACTTCTTAACGGCGCATATTAAGCCTTAATTTATACAATAATGCACGCTCAAAACTCACCAGTGGACATTGTAATGCTTGATTCTATTACTTTCCACCAATTTACTGTACTAATCATCACCAATTAAGTGGTGTGTGCACATGCGTTTTATCATATGCAAGAGAGAACGGAAGAATCAACAAAAAGGCTCACCCCAAGCACCAAGTTTCCCTAGCTATTTAAGGGTGTAAGAGAAGGTGAATACATTGAGATGCAACCTTCCCTTTGCAGTATGGTTGTTTCCACACCTCTAACCAGTGACTAGGTAATCAAACAAATTAATATTGAAAAAGACCATCTTCACAAAATCACATCTAAATAAATCACACAAAAGAGCAGCTTACTTCATCAATTTCACATAATCATCAGCTGAGTCAAAAACATCAACATCAAATTGTCCCTCAGGTCCACTAAAGTTAGTTACGCCAATTGTACTGATATCCACCTGGATGAAACAAGAAAAATTTAACTGCGAAATAAAACTATCCTGCATGAAAATAAGCAGCAATGGAGAAGGTGAAGGAAAAAGGAAGATAAGGAGCAGCCAATACATCAGGAAGATCAGCAGTAAGATACTCCTTTATTGTTGTTGTGTTCTCATAAATCTTATTTGTGATCCCCTCAGGAGCAGGACCACCATTTTCCATGTTATATTTGATTCCAAAATCCTGCAATTGGAAAATTAAGAAAAAGGTGGGTAGAATAAGAAACATTATATTCGTACATTGTTGCTCAGCATATTCAAAATGAAAGGAAACAGCAACAACCACAGCAATTCTTTTTATTTTTTTTCTTTTTGAGATTGGGAATAAAAGTACTAACACAAATTCAGATCAAATTACAATTTTTCCTGCTTTAAGGACCAGGGGAATCATTATTGCCTTTTTTATTTCAATCACAAAACCAGGAGAAGGCAGCAAACAATCATCACATACCTCATGTGGACCACCTGGATTATGACTTGCAGTCAATATAAATGCTCCAGTTGCTTTGGATCCCTGCCATTCAAGTTCAAACACACAAATCATTATATTTCTTGTTGGTACAATTAGTGTTGGTGAAGAACAATGAAGAAGCTCCTTGAAGCAAAAAACTCACATCTGCTCCAACTCTTTCACGAATTACTGCTGACACAGCAGGAGTTGAAAGTAATCCATTCTGGCCAACCCAAACACGCCTTACCCCATTTGCAGCTGACATCTTAATAATGATCTGCAAGTCCAACAAAGATATTTAAAGGGCATACGAGTATGTCATGATAAAAGAGATGCATAAAAATTACAAAGAGAAGGAAATAAATTTTAAATATCCTGTTGACATTCACACATACAATAAGAGGCACAAGGTATATGAACCGTATCAACAAGACCAACCATAACATTTTATCTAATAGGTCTCTTCAGGCTAAAACATATTCGCTCAACCAATCCTAAATTCAAAGTTGGTTATGGTCAGCTATGTGAACTAAATCCACCTTAAGTTTTTGAAGGTCATATAAGGCAGTAGAATATTATGTTACAATAGTATTCAAATATGGATTAAAAAAAGGAAGCTACAATTTGAGATTCAGTCACATCCCATTCTTTGCCTCAACGAGTTTTAAAGCCTTATACTCTTAACTCTAAACCAATATTTTACAAGATAAGAAAGTTCACTTTATAAACTTCAAATACTCAATTGAAATGACAACTGAGGACACAAGAATCATTGAAGATCTTTAATATTTAAATGTGATGCATCTTGGTTGTTAGAATCTATTAGCTATCTACATAAATGCACAATGTTTCAAAGTACTTCGAGCATTCGTACACAAGCCTGTAAGACCCCATATGTTAACATTACTGCACTATAACCATATAATACATGAAAACACATAATTGAAACCTGAAAGTCATCAAAAATTGGTAGTAGAAGCATCTGTAGAACAATATACCTGTCAAGAATATCATCATCCCATCTACACAAAATGCCACTAATGCAAAGTGGATGCCAAAGATTGCATATCACTAATTTACTAACTCAAAAGATCAAAAGATAGATGCAATCTCTAGAAGATACAGCCTAAGAAACAAACATTACAGTGGACATTTGTACTCTTCACTGTAGATGTGATACCTGAATGGCATCCTTTGAGAAATAGCGGCCATCACCAGAAACGACCAAAGTACCTCCTGGTTATGATGTAAACATAGAACACTTGTAAATAGAGAGTGTAAGAATTCATTACATATTAGAATGAAAAAAACAGTAAACTTAGGTTTTCAACATGGAGTGGCTTTTTTTTGAGCATAGACTCCACAGCAGGGAACAAGAACGAGAACTAAAGCAACTCAAATTGAAAAAGACAGCCATGTTCTGAATTTTCCATGACATCAAAACTGTACCATTATATCCACTGAATAAGATGGGCTGAATTCAAGAAAAACTACAAATGATAGAAATGCCTTGAGGAAGTGAGCTATGCAATTGGGACACATTTTCCCAAATTGAACAGAGTTACAAATGCCAAGATGATGACATCTCACCACCTAATTTTAAGGTTGTCAAACTAATTCCAATGCATATGAAAGTGTTCCAATTATCAAGAACCTAGTGCTGTAGCTAGAAACAAAACAACACACGCCCATGGAAAAATGGAAAAAAAAAAAAAGAACTCCACCATAATATATGAGTAATGCATAAAATAATAACAGAAGCTACCTACCTCTGACCTTTTCTGCAGTCAGGGCATTGAATGTTGATTGAACAAAATTGTGTAAATAATTAGGCTGCGTGAACACTTTCACCTGAAAAATAACCAGCCACAATATTAAATGACAAAGATATAGGCCATGACAAATTTTTTTGTAAAAATGGACATCTACGGTTTCACATCACTTGTCTGTCCTCGCGTAAAGCAGTTATCAATCAATCTGGTTTAAAATGATATTTCAATAATTTAAAAATATGGATCAGATTTGGGTTGATGATGTTCAGACAGTTCGTGAACAGTACATTATTCGTGCTTGACATCCCTTGAATTATCAACTTAAACATGCCATGATTATAAGAATAATACAAAATATGCAAAACTCATTTTCTTAAAAATACATTATTATTCATTTAAACCAATTAATAAAACATATTATATAAAAATATATTTAAACAGGTACGATGTGTATCAAAAGATTTTGCAAGAATCATTTTAGACTAGCATTCTCTAATTATATTGAATTAATAAACAACTAAATGAACTTCTAAATAATTAGTAAAACAATATGGTGATGCACAAGGGAATGGCAAAAGGCTAGTTTTCTTGCTACTTTTGTTAATGTTAATAGCAAAATGAATTCGCCAGATCTAACAAAAAAATTTCAGATTAAAATTATACAAAGGTAACTAAAAGTAGGCAAAAACGTTATCTCCATATCACGAACATAGCTTGCAATGACATCATGCTCGATAGATATCAGGAACTACTTTTAATTCAAATGAACAAATCAAATACATATATTTATATTCTGGTCTAATCAAACGTGAATTAATAAACAAAGAATGATATGATCGCATAGGTAACCAGTATAGATCAACTGATCCAAAACTAAAAACAGTGAAACAAGACTGGCAAAATTACTAGAGAAAAATCGGTCAATGCATCAAGCAAGGATTGAAAGCCGATCTGTTTTGCTCATCAAGAACAAAAACTGTCTAGCATTTGCTTAAACACAGTTAATTCAATTTTCAGCAGCAACAAAAATGATTATTAACTTAACGGATCTAATCAAAAAGAAAATAAATAAAATTAACAACTAAGAACAAACCTTCTTGCGGAGGCCAGAAGTTCCAGGTTTCTGGTCATCGAAAGGCGTAGTCTCAACTCGCGATACCTTAAACACCATTGTTTTTCCTGATTTTCGTTTGGAAAATCAAAAATCAAAAGAAACGAAAGTTAAAGAGCTAAGGTATGCAGAATCTGCAAGAAATTAATGTAAAAAAAATAAGAAAAAAAAAAGTAGAATGGAAAGGGAGTTACAGATGGGCTATTGGTGTCACTTTGGATACGTGTGGCGCAATGGCTAAAAGAAATGAAAAAGAGAGAGAGAGAGAGATGCTTACGGATTAAAACGATGCTGTTTCGATAGAAAGAAGAAAAGGACAGCAAAGCGAGAGGATATGTCGAGGATTATTCTAGTGGAAAAGGTAGTGATGGGGCGGAATGAGTTAAAGCCTCACGTATCGTTTGGCGCCATGTGGCGTAATCTGGTGCTGCCCGATCCAGATCTGAATCAACGGTGCAAAGGAAGAGAACGCTTCCTTCGGTGTTTTCTTTTTAAAATTTGCGAGTGTTTTTACTTTTACTAATATCATAGTAATTAGCAATAATTGGGTGTCATAAATTAGAAACAATATTATGTTACTCTACTCCTAATTTAAATAATGCATATGATATTTAACCAAAAATAGATCTCCACTTAGAATACTTTTTTATTTCGAAAAATCTATTAAAATTTAATAACAACTTATTTAAATTACCCAACAACCTAATTGAGATCATTAATAAACATATTACGTATATGTTGAAGTTGAGACTTCAGGTCATGTCTCTTATTTGGACAAGCATTCGTCAGAAGCAAGGATGGAGGCGTGAATCCGGGCCACTTGGACTCCTCCTCTGAAAGCACTCATGCTAAAAGATTAGATTACATTATCATGAGTTGCAACTTCCATACTCTTACCTATAATATATAATGTATTAATATTTTATTTGTCCAAATACAATATTAATAATATAATATTCATATTTATATATTAAAAATTAATAATCTTTCAAATTATTCTTATTAACTGCATTTCTTTTTTATTTTTGATGTAATTAATGAAAGAAAATAAAGTATTTTTTTTAAAAAAAAGGTATGAAGTAAGCAGGGAGGTTTATGTGGAAGATTTGGTAGTGGGCGTGAGGAAAGTAAGGGCCAGAAATAACTTAGGTGATTATTTTATTAAATAAGGCGCAAACGATATTTTAAAAAACGATGGGTTGTTAATACAGTATTTTCTTTTAAAGAGGTTTAAAATATAGCTTTTAATTAAAATGAATATATAAATCTAATTCTTTAGGAAATTGATAGAAGCATCGATAAATTTGTTTCATATTTAACTTTATTTTTTAAAAATTATTTTGAGAAATTTAGACATGATAATCATGCATTACACTATAAGAATTTACAAATCTAACTACAAATAGTAGTGGTGATTTTTTTATGTTTTAATATAGCAACGGAACTAAAACAGAATAACGATAAAATTGATACATAGTGACGAATGAATTTTCAATTTCATCGCTAAGGCGAACTTGAGCTTCGAATTGGCGATAAATTGATAGCCGTTTTAGTGACAAATAGGAGTATAAACGAGTCAAGTCGAGCCAAGTATTGCAGTGTTCAAGCTCGGCTAGTGAGTTTTTGGGCAGGCTCGAGCTCGAATTTTTTTTTGAATGATAGAGCTCGAGCTCGACTCGAAATCGAATTTATAAGGCTCGAGTTCGACTCGGATTCGGCTCGAGCTCAGCTCGGTTACGTACTCGATTAAAGCTCGAATCAAGCTCGATAACAGGCTCGTAATCAAGCTCGAAAACAGGCTCGTGATCAAGCTCGAATTTGAGCTTGAAAACAAGTTGAATAGAAATAATTCAAACATAAAACCTGTTAAAATGACAAAATATTTCTAAAAACATTCAAATATTAAAATTTAATCTACAAACATTCAAAATTTAAAATGGAAACTACAAATATCCATAAAGTCATACTTAAAACAATTTGTAAAAGTGAAATACATAATGAATATCAAATTTGCTTGTTGCACTATCAAGGTATGATGAATTCTTTGATCTCTTCATTGGCCTACAATATAACAATAATAATCATAATGAGAATAAGTTATATAGAGGTATGAATATAATAATTAAAAATAGTTTTTAAAAATGAAGTTACCTTCTTTTTCCTTTTAATCCCATAAAATGCACGTAACCAATCTTCACCACATAGTAAAACTTGAACTGTAGATGCTCCTAATGATGCTCGATATGGATCAATAACTCGACCTCTAGCACTAAAGGTGGATTCAAAAGCTACAGTTGTGATTAGGATCGATAATAGATCACATGCCATTTTTGACAATAATCTAAATTTCAAATTATTAATTTTCCACCATTCCAATACATTAAAGTTTGAATCATCCTCACAAATATGAACATCTTCTTCTAAATAAACATTCAAATCAGATTTCACTTGCTCTATTACAAATTCAGCATTCCTTATATAACTATAAAAGCAGCTCTTCCTCTAGTTTTTCCTTTTATAGTAAAGCTACTAGAACTCTCTTTTTCATCTGCAATCAAAGCATCTTTATCAAGTGTATTAGAAGTCATATGTGCATGAAGGTACTCACCATAAAGCAACCGTAAAGTCTCACGAACACTGATAATATGCTTAATAGAGTCCTCTGTTGAATATATTAAAAGAAAACACCACTCTATTAATTGCATCTTATTCCTAGGATCTAAAACAGCTGCTATAAATATCAATCAGTTACAATCACCACAATATTTATCAAATTTTTCTTTCATCTTTATAACCATTGAGTGCAACAAACCACTTTCTTCAGCATATTTCTTATCCAACAACATCTTAATATTATAAAGCTCACGAAGAAATAAATTAGATGTTGGATATTCAGTGCCTGCAATAATATTAACCATATTGACTAGATAAGTCAATAATTTATCAAATTTTACATAAAATGAAATGAAAGAAAATAAGAGTTGAATTAAAAATCTATTACCTGAAATGATTTTTGTAACTTCATGAAATTCTTCAAGAAAATGACAAACTTCAGTAACTTTTTCCCAATCATTATCGTTAGGCAAATCCATATAAGTTAGATCCCTTTGTTGATATCGAGGAAATACATCCTTAAACTCTAAAGCAACAAAAAGCATGAAATATGTAGCATTCCATCAAGTACAACAATCAAGAACAAGATGTTTTGAAGATAACTTCAACTATTTTACAGTTTCTCCAAACATAATAAGATGAGCCTCTGAATTTATGATATGCTTAACACTTTCGCGCACATTCGTTATTATCTCTCCTATCTGAGATAACCCATCTTGCACTAGGAGATTCAATATATGGGCACAACATCTTACATGAAACAACTTTCTAGAAAGTGCAAGTTGATTCTTATAAGAAAGGTTATCTTTAAGCATTCGAATAACAGAATCATTATAAGCAGCATTGTCAACAGTCACAATCCATACTTTATCTTCAATTTCCTAATCAACCAAACACTTATGTAGCATATCACAAATATTAATGTCACACCCAGCCCATACCTGGAGGAACATGCTCCCGTAGCATACGCCACGACCGTCCCTCGGGAAAGCCGCCACGTACACTACCAGGGATACGTTCTATTTCAAACCTTTAGACATTCGTATGGGTACAACAACCTGTGTTAGTGGTGAAACAGTGTGTAGCGTGGCATACATTCATACAACTAGCCCTGGATAACATAAATCCATGCAACAGTACACTGTAATTCAATCATTACCCCCCTTATATTACTACAGCAAACGTGTATAGACAAGTGTACATTACATTCATATTCACCACTAAGCAAAAGTAATATCTACTGCCAGTATGATTACAAAAGCTCCTAACACAAAAAGACTTGGAGGTTGCCGGACCGCACCGTACCACTTCAAGAACAAGCTTCTCAGCTGATGACTCTACCGTCTCTCCGGTTGCTCTCCAGTCGGCTCGGAACCTACGTTCATCAAATGACAAACGCTGAGTATAAAACTCAGTGGTGCTAAAACACATATAGCATACATCATTTATCAAGCATCAGAAGCATAGAACAATA
>CANYBF010241143.1:0-19485 GCA_948192965.1 Dalechampia spathulata | reverse complement strand
AGTGTTGACTCACAATTGATGGTTTGTTTGTCAAATGAGTATTGACTCACATATAAATACTCATGATCTGACTTAAAATTATTTTTATTTTCATGATCTGACTCGTATAAATTCACATGAATTGTTACAAAAAATTATTGGATTTTAACTCTTGGTTCATGCTTTCACATAGCATTGGACTAGTCAAATAAATCCTAAATTCATTTGCTACTAAAGAATTTATTTGTGTTTACTTTGCATATATCCATTGTGCATTTTTTGCTCATGCAATCTGAGGCGAAATGGTACCCGAAGAGGAGGGGGTGTTACTTAACACCCCAAAAATGTTGTATGCACGGATATTTATGTAATAGGATAGGATTATTATTGGTTTGTAATAATTTATCCCCTAAAATCCCGTGTGTATCCCATAATTCCTTGATCCCTTTCACCAGCTTTTATTATTTTTCATTCATGGATGGTTTATTATATTCGCTCAAATATATATGCTATATCATGTCACATGCCATGTCACATGCCACATCACACACTTCTATGTCATGCCATACAAATGCCATGCCATAACATAATTATCTCGTATGCTAATACAACTCACATATGCCAATATATGCCAGTACGCAATGCAATACATGCAACTTACCATGCTATGTACCATGCCATGCCATATCACATGCTATTATCATATCATATGCTATTATGCCATGCCATATATACCATGTCACATCATATGCCATGATAAATGCCATGTCGAATGCCAATTTGCATACACATCACTATGCCACGTCATGCATATGCCATGCCATTATACTATGTCATATCATGCATATGGTATGTCATCTACTTCACATGTCATGCATATTCCATGTCATTCATCTCACATGTCATACAGATGCCATGTTATTATGATATTATTATTATGTCATATCATGCATATGATATGCCATCTTATTATGTTAGCACGCCATAAATCATGCATATGCCATGCCATCCAAATGCCATATAGCATTATATACCATTGTACGTGCAATGTTGCAACACCAAATCACATGTCGCATTATGTGCCTACATATACGCTCATATGCTTGCCTGCTTAGGATAATTAACTCCAAGTATAATGGTAAAATCAATTTTGGAAACTCATAGAAATAGATCTCCACCACCCGAACCCAATCTCTGAAGGGTTTAACTAGCAATCATGCTATGGGTCACTTGGACCAATCCGGAACCATCTGGTGGTGACTCCTTATCACTCTTTTGAGTCCGTATCATTCCTTGGGGTAACCCCTTAAGAAGACTGTGCTTTCACTCCAAGTGCAATCTTTGGTTCATGAGCATCGCAAGCCTCGCTCTAGGCTTTGGCAGAAACTGACGCTCACAGTGGCGACTCTACTGGGGACATCACGGTGAAAGAGTGGTGGCATCTAAGAGTTTCCATATCAATTTTCCCATCATAGTTGGATTAATTGTATGCATAACAACACCAGTCTGTGTCTGCACACACCACCCTAGTCTTGTGTCAAACCGGTGATTGTGGATGAGTGAGTACCTTGGACTCCATTCAACTCCTCGAGAAAGTGAATCTGCCTTCACCACTTGCTGCACTGTATTGATAACCATTAATGATTCCTGACAGATAGATGCAAGGTATAGTCCTATATAAATGATTCCATTTAGTTGGATAGGTTGTGGACAACGTGGCGAGAGGCCTTAGCCTGTTCTCAAAACTGGACTAAAGCCCATGTAGCAAGCCTAGCAACATTCTAAACTATGGCCCTTATTGCATGCTATGTGGATCTTTGCCTCATCATGTCAGTGGATTTGCATAGACTTGGCCTATTTTCCTCCTACATATTATTCTACTAAGAGTTGGAATCCTTTCATGATTCCGTATGGTTGCACAGCCTCACGCCTATTCCACGGGCGTACTCTTATCATAACAATATGATCATGTCTGTATTGCTTTACTAAGAGTTGGAATCCTTTCATGATTCCCTATGGTTGCACAACCTCATGCGAATTTCATCGACATTCTCTTATCATTGCAATATGATTAGGATGAAATGTTGTCGGGTTTTTATCGTAATCCCTTATATGATTGGGCAACGATCAACCCTTTTGCTTATCTCATTGAGAGAATTGTGCCTTGAGTTCCCAGCGTAACTCTGACCTAGTATCCCACCTAGGAAAGGAGAACTTGGATTGACTAATTATCGCAGAGGTATAAGGGTGGAAGGGAGTGCTGTTGCATGCTACGTGTTCACTAACCATTTTTGTGTTTTCTATCCAAACATGCATACATGCATACTCATGCAATATTCTAACGGAATTCCTTTTGCAGCCATAATGATGGATGTTTCCTAGTGTAGGACATGCATACATCCTACGTGATGCATCACGTGCACCCACGCATATGCATGCTAACTCGCTTTGTTGTAGCCATGACATCGAATTATTTCCTAGCATAGGTCATGCATACATCTTACGTGTCACATCATGTGCACCATATACAACCGTATGTGCATACTCATGCATTCATGCTAACGCTTTTTGTCATGTATAGAACCATGTCAGACTCTTAGCACGCCAGGAATGTTGTGTCATCATCTGACCCTATTGCCTCGATGCCAAATGAGGCCATACTTTCTGAAGTTAAGAAACTCATTAACCAGTCAGTGGCCAAGCTCTTGAACAATGACTTTAAGACTCTCCTATAATAACAGATTTGGGAGGCTCTTAGTCCTATAGAATTCATCACCCTACCAGCTCCAATGAAGGAAAAAGGGAAGGGTGTTAATATGTACGACATGGAGACTGATGATGATGTCTCACTTTATATGCATGATGTTCGGAAATCTGAGACCACTGTCTTGGAGCAGAATATTGAACAGCTGCTGACCATCATGAAAACCAAAGGCATGGGGTCTGATATGGACTTTGATGAGTTCTCAGTCTGAGCTATCAAGGGACTTCCTACAAAGTTCAAGCACCCAGACGTTCCCAAGTACAGCGGAGTTGGGGACCCAAAGAACCATTTGAAGACTTACACCATGATGATGAGCACTACAGACCTGTCGAACGATCAGATAGTCTGATTGTTCTTCATCTCACTAGAGGGACCAGTGCTAGCCTGGTATCACAGTCTTAACAGGGCAACCACGGTCGAGTGGAAGCCTCTTTGTACTGCTTTCTATAAACAGTACGGGTTCAAGTCCTAGTTTGATGTAACCCTAATGGATTTGGAAATGGTTAGGCAGAAAACCAATGAGTCTTTTATGGATTACTTCAGTCGCTAGATGGACAAAGCTACACTAGTCAGATAGAAGCCATCTGAATCTGACATGATCAACAAGCTTATCAAGGGGTCACTACCACTCTACCAAGATAAGCTAAAATATCAAATGTTCCACACTTTCAAGGACATTTACTCAGTGGGACAATGCATTAAGCAGACTGAGGGTAAGAAAAAGGAGCTTTCCTTTTAGAAGCCCAAAACCACCACATACACCCAAACATAATAGAAGCCACACTACATAAATGCCCTGCAAACATCAAATCCCATACTTTGAAACACTACCCCATCCCAGAAGTTCTTAGATCTTGGAATGCCACTTTCCAAGGTTTTTGGGCGTCTCCTTAAAGCCAAACTCATCAAACCACTTAAGCCAAACTTCAAAACACTACCCCCCAGCCTTGGTGGACACCAAAACTTATTGCCACTATCACCAACATCAGACTGGTCATTTAAAATCTCATTGACTCTGGTGAGATCAAAGACCCTGAAAAATCCAAACCATCAACCAAGACAAACCTGTTGCCTAACTACCACAAAGCCAACTGCACCTACATGCTCCAATTAGGGTTACTAGAATCCTTGGTTTTGAATTCCTTTTCTCCCCTCGACTGTGAGGAGGTTACTTAACTACCCACTATTAGCTTTTGTCCATTAATGTATGGTACGATAGTTCAGATGATGAGTCAAGAGCTACTTGAGATTCCACTAAGTCTGAGTCATCACACGATCAAGCTTTGAAGAAGAGTAAGCCGGTCAAGACCCCCAAGGTAGCTAAGCCAGTACCACAACCACCCAAGTAGTAGAAAGGGTTAGGTGCTAACAAGATGTCCTCTCGAGTCTGCAATATGACTGGTAGTGGTAAGGTATTCACTCCTCCCGACATCGGGAAGAAGCCAGAACCTCCTAAAAAGCTGACCAAGGCTAGGCCCACTAAGGATGAGGCTAGTCCAAGCAATTTTTTAGCTTCACAACCAGTTAATCAGGTTGCTCAGCCTGATAATGTTATTGTCAAGCAGTTAAAGAAGACGCAAGCTAACATCAGCATCTGGGACTTAGTGCTATCCTCCCAGCAACACCGACGGGCCACCGTCAAAGCAATCTCTAGCATAAGAATCTCTCTATCTGCCTCTACCTACAGCATGAAGAGTCAGTTGGTAAACCAGGAATTACCATCCAACATGATCACTTTCTTTGACGCGGATCTACCAGCCGAGGGAATCTGCCACAATAAAGCACTCTTCATTAGGGTGAATATTATAAACTTCTCCACTCCCTATATTATGATGGATGACAATTTAAGCATCAACGTCTATCCTTTCATGGTATTACCCAAGCTTGGGGTTCAACTTTCAGACTTGAAACCATGCAAGACTATTATCAGAGCTTATGATGAGTCCAAACAGGAGGTTATTGGTACCTTCACTGCCATTATCACTATCGGAATAATCAAATCAGTAGTGGAGTTCACAGTCCTAGACATTCCATTGTCATTTGCACTACTCTTGGGCTGTCCATGGTTCCATCCCCTGGGAGGTATGCCATCCACTTTGCACTAGAAAATCAAGTTCCCACACAGTAAAGGTGTGGTTACTATTGCTGCTGATGATCAGGTAGCTCTAGCCTGCATCAGGGAAGATGTCCCTCTCATGACTGGTTTTCAGATTGCCACTATCAGAGAACCTGAATCATACTCATGCCAAGAGAGTCCCGTTATGGAGAGGATGATGCAACTGATGAACTTTATACCCGATAGGGGTTTAGGCTGGTACCAGCAAGGCCCAATAGAGTTTGATATTCTTACGGCCATGCGGGAAGAAAGGTACTACATTGGGTTTGATCCCTACACTTCAGATAAACCAGAAGAGTGTAATATGGTTGGCTTCATCCAGGGAGAGACATAACATGACCATGCTCCCGAGTTGCCTAACTCAAATGATTTCTTTAACCAGCAATTTTCCATCTTTGGTGATGTCTATGACCTGTCAGTGTTGACGGTAGCCAAGAAAACCACTAATGCTTCCTTCACCATTAGACCTGATGATGCTTTTCAGATCTTTAGTGATATTACTGATCTCACCACCGGTTGCCTAGAGTTGGAAATCACTACAGCCACTGCACTGGGAGCCAAGCTATAAAGCTTGGACATTGAGGACCTACTGCTGCCAAAGGTCTACGAAGACATAGCCATAATGGTGAATAGTACTTTTGAAGAATTATTGTATGAGGATGCTGATGTCCTTATTTATATTTTATTTAATGATGATGTAATTCCAAATAGGTATAATGCAATGAAAAATAACTTTACTTATGTTTGTGATTTGTATTTTGATAGCATTATGCATGAACATGAGCATTACATGAGCATTTTTGACATTAATGTACCACGCATCAAAAATATTAACATTAACAGAGAAGACAGACCATGTCTACTCTAGATTGCATCGGACTTGACCTCTGAAGAGAGAATAGAAATAATCAACGTATTGAAAAAGCATATAAAAGCCTTTGCTCTAGGCTATGGGTGTCAATAGATCCATCACAGAGCATTGAATTCCTACTAAGCCGGGGTTCAAGCTAGTTAAGCAGAAATTACAATGCCTCCGACCAGAGTGGGCATAGAATGTTAAGGAAGATGTCCAAAAGCAATTAGATGCCAAATTCCTTGAAATGGTCAACTATCTAGAGTGGTTGGCCAATGTAGTTCCAGTTCCCAAGAAAGATGGCAGGGTTAGAGTCTGCATAGACTATAGGGATTTGAATAAAGCATGTCCAAAGGATGACTTTCCTTTGCCTCATATCGATGTACTAGTCGATAGTACAGCTGCTAGTGTTATGTACTCCTTTGCTAATGGATTCTCTGGGTACAACCAGATCCTCATGGCAGTTAGAGATAAGGTGAAGACAGCTTTCATCACATAATGGGGGACCTATTGTTACAAGGTCATGCCCTTTGGCTTGAAGAACATAGGTGCTACTTACCAGTGAGCTACAACAACCTTGTTGCATGATTTAATCCACAAGAAGGTTGAACTCTATGTGGATGACATGATGGTGAAGTCTCCCACCAGAGAAGAGCATCTAACAACTCTTGACAGGTTTCTCACACAAGTTGAGAAATATGGACTCAGGCTGAACCTGAAGAAGTGTACATTTGGGGTGACATCCGATAAGCTATTGGGTTACATTATCAGTTAGAGGGGTATCAAAGTGGATCCTGACAAGGCAAAGTCAATCATTGAGATACCTATTCCAAGAATTGAGATACCTATTCACATGCCGCGTGAGGAGAATTAGATGGCCGATGCCTTAGCAACACTGGCTTTAGTCTTTAAGTGACTGCAGAGTCAAGTTCAACCTATATTCATAGAGTAGTCGAGGATTCCTTGCTATGAGGGAGAACGGGTTATGGTATTAGACCAATCAGATGAAATCCCATGGTATGCAGATATCATGAACTTTCTAAAGATTGGTACTTATCCAGAAGAAGCCAATAAAACTGATAAGCTAGCCCTGCGTAGACTAGCAGCCAACTTTACTTAGCATCAGAGTGTTCTCTATAGAAGAACAGTGGATGGTCTACAACTTCAGTACATATCGGGGAAGGAGATTGAATCAGTCATGCAGATAGTGCATGCTGGTATATGCAGGCCTCATATGAATGGATTTGATCTCTACAAGAAGATTTAATGCCAAGGATATTTCTGGCTCACCATGGAGACAGACTGCATACAGTTTGTACGGGAATGCCATGAATGTCAGGTTCATAGAGATTTGAGTCACCTACCACTAGTTGAATTATAGAATTTGATAACACCTTGGCCATTCTCAGCTTGGGGAATTGACATCATGGGTGAGATTCATCCTAACATATCCAACGGACATCAGTGCATACTAGTAGCTGTTGACTATTTCTCAAAGTGGGTAGAAGCTGAATTCTACAGTAAACTGGGGGTAAAGCAGGTTGCCAAGTTTATAGAGAAAAATCTCATATGCCGATATTAGGGTACCGCATCACTTAGTGTCAGATAATGGAGTGCAATTCCAGGGCCAAGTTCTTGACTTACTAAAAAAGTATAGGATTGAGCACCATCAATCTTCTCCTTATCGCCCTCAAGCTAACGAGGTAGTCGAAGCTGCTAAAAAAATGATCAATCACATCTTAGCAAAGACAATGAGAACTTACAGGGACTGGCACAAGCAGCTACCATTTGCTTTATGGGGTTACAGAACCACTGTAAGGAGTCCTATAGGTGCCACCCCTTATTCTCTTATTTACGAGACAGAAGCTATATTGCCAATCCAAGTGGAACTGGAATCACTTTGTACCATTCTGGAATCTCAGTTGCCAAAAGCTGAGTGGAAAATGGCCAGGTATGAACAATTCGTTACTATTGATGAGAAGCGGTTGAAGGCCCTCTATCACCTATAGCTTTACAAGAAGCGCATGGCAAATGCATTCAACAAAAAAGTCAAGCCTGTTGCCATACAGGAAGGTGATTTAGTTCTAAAGTAAGTCAGACTAGCTATCCGTGAGCCTCATGGAAAATTCAGGCCTAACTGAGAAGGCCCATTCCTAGTTAAAAATATCATCTCCAAAGGTGTTGTTCGCATCTCGGATTTAGAAGGCAATGAATTTTTAGAACCCACCAACCTTGACCTGCTGAAGAAGTATTTTGTCTAGAGCAAAGGGTAAAAGAAAAGTGAAATAAAAATGAAAATCCTAGTGAGCTGAAAACTTGCATAGGTAGTTCACGTAAAAGTTAAGGCAAAGGAAAAGTATTTACTTGATGACTTAAAAATCCACTTGGATGAATCATGCAAAAATCTCTTAGAGGCAAAAAGAGAGTATTAAAATAGTTGATTAGAAAATCTCACACAACACTGGTCAATAATAGGGGTTAAGTTTGATGCACATCTAGAACTTCTGTGTTGGTCTTAACATTTTTCTTGCAAATGTCTTAATTTCATTAATGCAAATGGAACACATGTTCATAAACTTAGCCATAAGTAATTCAAATCTCAAACATAAAGTGCTATATTTCTTTATTACATGCTATATTATTTCCTAATAATGTCTCGTAGTACAGGGCTCAGGCGTGGCGCAGCACCTACAGCTTATACTCATCATCTGTGGTAGGTCCAACTCTAGGAATCTCCACTAGCACTACCCAGCGACGAGGCCAAGTCCTCTCCACATGCTCCACAAAGCAAGGCACCAACCTTCCTCCCTCAAACTATATCAATTGAGGTATAGTCTATCGATAGCCATACTGACAATAGATCCTAGCATGACTGTAGTACATACAATGCCTAAATCTCAGCAGTGGGATACAATCTATATAGGTCATTAAATTCATATGCTATATGCGCCACCAAGGATAGCTCCACCTGATCTCGTTCTCAGGATGGGTCCCTATCCACTCAATCCTACCTTAGAATGTCATCATCTTTGCCTCGCTGAAGGTATAACCTCTCTGCATATGGCTATGAGGGAGATGTCTCTATAGGCCCCTTACTAGTGGTGCCAAGATCCCAAACTTCTCTTGAAGCTAGATCTGTAACAAAACAAAATAAAAATAAAAGCTTACTGAGTTGAAAACCTTGCAAAAGGCTGCTCAGGCAAAAATTAGAGTGACCCACTAAGCTAAAAACCTAAAGGGTTAGTTCAGGTAAAAGTTAGGGTTTGAAGCAAAAGTCAAAAGCTTGATGAGTCAAAAGTCTTACGAAAGGTGGCTCATGTAAAAATTAAAGCAAAATATAGTCTTTATAAGTTAAAAACCTATGAAGGTAGCTTAGAATTCTTACCTGCAATAGAAGCAGACTACCACTAAATTTGTACTCGCTTCACTTTGTCTAACCCAAGGATCGTCTTTACCACAATCATAGGAAAAGGAGTCTGACTCTCCACCATCTGGTCTACAACGGGCTCAATCAGCAAATCTCCATGACCGGATGGATCAATGAACATGAATTATGCTAGCAATCCAAATCCAGCTACTCTCAGCCGTGATGGGTCTTCCACAGATTTTTGGGCACATAGTCAAAAAACACTAGCAAGATCTACATTGATATCTGTAGTCAAAAACGGCCTCATCTCAATCAAGATGATATCGAAAGCTCTAATCAGATGTGGGAATACCTCTCCGATAGGCACCAACACTGTTAGCATCACCGTCATGCTACAAGAAACTCTGAGGATGGCAGTAAACTCATCATATAGCGGGCATAGCTCAACGTGTCCAAACCGAAAAACATGGGTCATTGGATCCCAGAATGGCACAGTAGCATGCAGGAAGGCATTATTGATCGAGACTTGCTAAAAGGTCCTCAAGTATTGGAGTTCGATCTCTCCTAATCGGCTCCATTCGTCGTTATTGAGTCATTGTATATCTAACTTCTGCATAGAAGAATAAATAAATTATGTTTTGGCAATGAAACATAAAGCATGAGATATTTAAAGCAGCAAGCAATTTTGGATTCCACTAATAAATCTAAAAGCTACACAGTTCAAGCTTTTGGCTATTTTCAAAGCTGTACACCACAACCCTAGTGTACTAGGCCCATATGCCAGATTGTAACACACTATCTTATTATTCTAATACAAAACTACAGAGTTCTGACATCATGTATATGGGAATCAGACGTCATGTCTTCTCTAAACATCATCTTTATATGAGTGGTCATCATCAGGATTGGGACTATTCGGAACCTTGATGTTATAACTCTCCAGATGCGCTGTTAGCCAGGCAATCTCTCAGCCCATCTGCTCTATCATCTGAGCGTAGCGGTCCTACTCCTCTTGCTCTAATTGCCTGCTTGTCTGTAAACATGAGCATATAGGCATATAATTCATGCATATAAACATATAAGTCATGCATCCATGCATTTCCATGCACTCATATTTATAATAGGTACTCACCTGAACATTCAGCATCTCTAAGGTGTGATAGCGGTGCAACCCTATTAGAAGTCTTGAGGCATCAGCCATGGCATCCCTAGGTACCTGCATAGGTTAAATGCATGTAAGACCACTAAAGTCAGAGCAAATACAAAACACATGTACTCACATGGGTGGTGTTCGATGGATAAAAATCTATCTCATCCCTCGCTAGTACCGAAAAGGATGTTTCATGTAGACGACCAATCTCATCATACGTATAGATCAAAGGGTTTTGCGACCACATTAGCTGACCTTCCATAAAGTCTGTCGGGCACTCATATCCTGGGGGCACTTCTGGAGTATTAAACATCAATCTTGGAGGAATTCCACCACTATGAGTCTCATGAGATCTTTTCGAGACACCGCTACCCTGAGAACTACCAATAGCAAATGAACCATGGCATCCACCTTGAGCTCTGTGGATATCAGATCTGACTCAGGTCCCACTGGCTTTGTCACGCTCCACAAGCCCCAATAACCTCAGTTGAATGAAAGTGGGGTAGTCCACTAATGAATCCAATAAACGCTCTCATTCAGGGATGCCAGTCAACCCAGTAATAACCTCTGGGTCGGTGTCAGTACAAGAAGCCCAAAACATCATACGTGGTGCTGCAGTAGGCTCCACACGGCTCTCTGGCCCTAACTGCTAGTCAATCACCCACTCCCCTAAATAAAAGAGTCTACCCTCGGGACTCTTTAACAACATATGATGCTCATCCTTATATGTTGAGCTAGTCAAAGATTATGGCCTCAGATACATATTGCTCCAGGGAGAGGGACGCACCTATTCCAATAATGATGACAAATCAGACACCTACTTAGGTACTTCTCAAACTGGTTCAATACAGTTTAATACTAATTAAATTATTTCTTCTTACCTGATCCCAGGTCAAGTCATTGAGATACTGTCTCAACTCATCCATCGTATAGTCAAGCCTCCATCTTGGTACACTCCACACCTACATGCACGGGAAAGCAAGCAATACCCCATATGGAATCTTGGGTTCTGGAAGCAGTCTAAACTTATATGCCATGATCTACAAGATCAATATACACAGTCAGCAAAACTCTAGCGAATATCAGAATCAGAATCAATAGAATTCTGCTTACCTCAATAACTTGCTAGCAGCCAATAAAATGATCTTTGCACTGCCTACTACAGAGGTTTAATCCTTGCATCAGATGAGCTAGACCATCACTACCCTAATTAAATCTCCCGATGGTACTTAGATCATGGAGAGCCCATAACACAGACATATGGATACTATTCCTGGTATCATTAAATAGAGTAAACCCTAGCACATACAGCAGAAAGTTGTGGGTATACTGATTTATAAAGATTATTCGACCAAGCGTCCCTGCCAACACTGCTTCTCTGAGATAGTCATATGATATGCTATGCCTACCCCTCTCGCTCGGTGACACGCCTAACAAATCAAAGATTATACCATATGCCTAACACGGTGATGTCAATCTAGCATCAAATTGTATAGGTAATCTTACGCACTCTAGCCCAGTGATTCCAGCAAAACTCCCAGGGGTAATTGTAATTTCTCCCACCGGCAGATGGAAGGTGTGTGTGGAATCCATCCACTGTTCAATAATGGCCATAATGATAAACTAGTTACATCTCTTCTCTACACCAGTAAGACAGGAGATATATGTACCAAAGCAACTCAGGTCCACTCTGACACGAATCTCCCAAGGCAGTTGGGAGTACCATAAAAACATTCCTCGGATGCTGCCAGTGTCGATGACCATTCGCTCCCTTTATAAATTACAGAATTCAGGTTAGCTTTTAGATTGAATTACAGAATACAGATAGTGTTTCATAGGTATAGAGCTCTTCCCTAAAACCTAAAATCTACTTATTCATGCCTATGAATGAGTGAAAATGTGCAATTTCTCAAAAAATAGTTGAAAAATATGCAATTTAGCCTATTTTTCCTAGCTATGTGAGAGCACATAGCCTTATGTGCACCACACATAGCTTACATTTGGTGAACATAGTGCTATATGCACCACATATAGCAGAAACCTACTCTGAAAAGCTCTAATTTCCTGAAACTGCCTCAATAGACACAAGTTGACCTAAGCCTAGCTCTAGCCTAGCACTTAATTCGGGTCAAATACTAGTCTAAATGCAAGAAAAATAGCCTAGAACTCAATTCCTAAAAAACCGTAAAATCGAGCCAAGTTGTAGAAAACTCACCTTCTCGAGAGGAGCTCGTGACCGATGAGAGTCTATGGTGAAAGTTTTCGTAACTGCATCATAAAAACGGGCTCCAAAATAGGCATTATGTGTTGTGAGTTCAGTTAGAGCATAAATCATGACAGATTCGGGGTCACGGGGGGTTGCATCCTGATTCCAGCCATTTTTGCAAGAACGTTGAGTTTTCGATTTGGGGTTTGAGAGAAAATCAGTTTTGGAGGGGGAAACAAACTGAATTTTTGGATTTGAGCCTTGAAATATAAAATTTCCAAACTATATATGTAGCATATAGTGGAACATGCTCTACATGTAGCAATTTTTGCTAACATCCACCACCTTTAAGGAAGCTTTGCTAATGTGCACCTAGGTCTCACTAAGAGGCACATAAAAAGTTAGGCCTCTTGTAAAAATTTCATAATTTTTAGAGGTCATTTGCTCCACCGTAGTGTCTGAAAAATCCAGAAAATCAATCAGAATGCAGCAACCAAATACTCAAAAATTCAGGTATTTTTCCTAGACCATTGCAATACCAATTTCACTAACAAATTACTTTTCCATATTTAGCACATACAGGAAATTGATCCAGTAGATGATCATAACTTATCAAAACTTTAACTTCTGGTCAAGCTGTTGACCAGATAGTGTTGCATTCCGATAGAGGATTCCAAATGCACACTTTGGAGATAGACAATACTTATTTGATGGCATGAGAATAGATCTGACGGTTGATCACCCTGACCCAGCAGACGGTTACCTCTGGTTCCGCAGCTGAACCACCTGATCTAGCAAAGATCACAGAATCAAGCTTTTGATTCTCAAACCCTAACCATAGGCATATGAATGTCGACTTCAGATGATTAAACTTACAAGAAAGCCATTGGTCTTGCAGTGGCCACCAGTTAAACTTGGTCGGATAGCCTGAACGTCGGGTCCCCAGTGATAGAATTAGGATTTTTACTTGTCAAAATCGTCAACCAGGAAATGTCAAAGACCTAGCAGAGGATTCCAAATGCCATTTTAGAGACATTTGACATTCATTTGATGGCGCAAGAACTGACCCAGCAGATGGTCATCCAGGTCCCACAGTTGACCACTTGATCCAGCAGCGATCGTAGAACCAAGCCTTTGGTTCCTAAATCCTTACAGTAGGCATCTGAATGCAAATTATAGATGATTTCAAGCCTCGTAGTAAAGTCATTGGTCTTGCAGAAGACCTCTGATCAGCCTTGATCATTATAGGTCAAGCATCGGGCTCCCAGTGGCAGAATTGGGACGTAAGCCTCAACGTGAGCAATAGAACAACATTAATCATCTAGCCCAAGCATCGAGCTCCCAATGATAGAGCTGGATTATAAGACTCAACGCAAGCATTCTAAAAGCCTTAATGTGAGCATACCATAAGCCTCAGCATGAGCATCAGGCCTCGACATGAACATCGATCAGGTACCTTCCTTACTTTCTGTGAAAAGTCATGTTATGATCAGATCTCATTTTGATGACTTACACTAGTGTCCCCTCAAAATGGTCCTGATCATGGGGCAAACTGTTGACCCTAACTTTTCACCCACCTATGGTTTCAGGTTCTTGTCGATTCAAATTGGTACAGGTCCCTGATATCGACCTCGATAGTGCATATATGCCTCTTTGGCTTTCTCTAAATGTTTTGGGTGTACAGAGCACATTACAATTGGTGGGGCCTACCATGACATTTGGTAGAGCCCACTATCTTTTTTTTAACCTTCTCTATATATTGTGTGCCTACAGAAAACATTACACTATGCCCATCAGGGGTAAAACACATAGCATGTAAAATGCTACGCTTTGGGCATGTAACACTATATGCCCGAGATGAGACACTGGTAGGGCCTACCACCCTTTTCATCTTTTTCCTAAGTGTTCTGAGCATACATAGCACATTTCATGTTGCCCACATGAGGCATAGCACATAGCATGCAAAATGCTACACTTTAAGCATATAGCACTATATGCCTGAAATGAGGCGTATGGTAGGACCCACCACCCGGGGCTCACCTAGCAAGAGCCGAAGCTACACAATGGCTCAGAATGTAGAGTGTATCTCCAATGACATATGGCATGCATTACATTTTACTTGTACGAGCCTGTGCACATTGCATGAAAATGCTATATGCATAGCATATAACACTATATGCTATATATGTATCAAAAATAAGAGGTTTAGTGGGGCCCACTTTCGGGACCAAATCTAACATGCTCCGTATAGCATGATGTCTTAAAATGTCAAATAACACATATTTTACATGCAACACGTGTTACATTTCACCCATGCGAGGTGAAATACACATAGGGTACATAGTGCCATGCGTGCACTATTTGAGAAAAAAAAGACATTTGATAGGGCCTACTTTCCTTACCAAATCTGGAATACCTTTCATTGCAAAATGTCCTAATATATCAAATGATGCTTATTTGACATGCGTCATCCATCCCGTTTTGCTCATGCAAGGCAGCGCGCATAGGGGTAAAATGCTATGTGCATAGCATATAGCACTATGTGCTATGCATATAGCATAAAAAGAAGTTTGGTCGGGAGCCTTCTCGAGACCAAACCAAATGTAAGCCATATTGCACAATGCTTTAGGACAAAAAATGATGCTTTTAGGGCATGGGCGTACATCCCGATGCAACCATAGTGGGCCACACACGATGGGTTAAAATGATATATGATGCACATGTAGCATTACATGCTGCGAACATAGGCTATATATGGTGCATATAGCATTATGTGTGGTGAACATAGCCTAAAAATTTTCAAATCTTGACTGAAAATTACAATTTTTTCAAACCCTTATTTGGCTCTATAAATATAAAGCTCGGGGTTCATCAGAAGGGGTCCAAAATTGTTCTAGAAGCAAGCCAAAACTCTGCCAAAATTCTCTCAAAATTAATTAAGCACTTAATTGATTAATTGCTTAGGTTTAAAGACTAATTAACACTAGTTAGGCTTCTTAAGCACAATTGGAGTGAGGATTTACAAAAAAAACCTACTACCATAAGGTAAATCTTGAATTTTCTTCCATTTTCTTTGGATTTTTGCTTAAATCTCCAACTTTTGGCTTGATTTATTATGGATTGGCTTCAATTATGCTTCTATATTGTTTATTCTTGCTATTTTATAACCAAAACTACATGTTTTCGGCTTTGATTTGCCTAGATTTGAGCCAGATTTCATGTTTTTCTCAAAAACGTCTGTTTTCACTCTGTTTTCCAGGCTATGTGTGCCATACATAGACCTATGTACAACACATGTAGCCTATGTGTGGCATACATAGGCCTATATGCTGCACATATAAGCCCAAAAATTCTCAGAAAATGCTATTTTTCCCCAATTTTCACTCGTTGTCTTCCCCAATCTGATGAGTCTAACTTCATTAGAGGCTCTTCCATGCCTTTGGTGTTCTAGATCTATCATAAATATTTCAAATACAATTGATTTTTAGCTTTAAAAATTAATTATTCAAGGTAGATGCAAATCTACAGAGTGAAAATCCATTTTGAGGCTCCGATCTACCTAGATTGGGGTTGGACCTCGGGTTTTTGCTGAAAAACTCTATTTTCCTTCTATTTTATCTACCATATGCACCACATATAGCCTTATGTGCACCACATCTTCCCTATATGTGGCACAGATAGGCCTATATGCAGCGCATATAAGCCCCCAATTTCACAGAAAATCCTATTTTTCACCCGTCTCGCTTCGGATTTGATTTTTCCAGTAACATCAGAGGCTTTTGCATGCCTCTAGTGTTTTGGATCTATTAAATATTTTATAGATCTAATTGATTTAGCCTTACAATTAACTAATCAACTTAATTGCACAATTACTTGTCTGGATTGCAAAACGGAGGTTGATTCATGCTCAAAATGAGGTACTACCTTCATTAAACTTGCATATTTTGGTTTGTAGATCATATTTGTACTGAAAAAGTTGATTTTCTTATAGATTGACATGGTATGTGCACCACACCTTCATCTATGTGTGCCACACACAGCCTATGTGTGGTGCACATAGATCTAGATGTGACGCACATTCCTTGGAAAATTTCCCAAAACATTGCTTTTTCGCTCGTTTTCAAAACTGGTTTGATTTTTCCAATAACATTTGATGCTTCATAGTAGCTCAAGTGTATTGGATCTATCATAAATTAATTACATTTAATTAATTTTGGCTTCAAAATTGATTTTCTATGATTAAATGTCAATTTAACTCGTTAAAAATGTGATTTTTTAAAGGATTGGATTGAAATTGGTTGAGTGGCTATCTTTAATTATTCCAAGTGATGTTAGCACTACTAATTGATTTTCTATGATCAAAAAAAATAATTTTGCTTAAAATTATTTTTATTTTCACGGTCTAGCTCGTATAAATTTGCATGAATTGTTGCTAAAAATTGATGGATTTTGACTCTTGGTTCATGCTTTCACATAGCATTGGGCTAGTCAAATAAATCCTAAATTCATTTGCTAATAATGAATTTATTTATGTTTATTTTGTATATTTCCATCATGCATTTTTTGCTCATGCAACCTGAGGTAAAATGGTACCGGAAGAGGAGTGTGGTGTTACTTAACACCCCAAAAATGTTGTATGTGCGGATATTTGTGTAATAGGATAGGATTATTATTGGTTTGTAATAATTTATCCCCTAAAATCTTGTGTGTATCCCCTAATTCCTTGATCCCTTTCGCCGGCCTTTATTATTTTTCATTCATGGATGGTTTATTATATTCGCTCAAATATATATTTCATGTCATGTCACATGCCACATCACATAGTTCTATGCCATGCCTTAACATAATTATCTTGTATGCCAATACAACTCAAGTACGCCAACATACGCCAATACGCAATGCAATACACACAACTTGCCATGCTATGTGCCATGCCATGCTATATCACATGCTATTATCATATCATATGCTATTATGCCATGCCATATATACCATGTCATATCGTATGCCATGTCAAATGCCAATTCACATACACATCATTATGCCATGTCATGTATATGCCATGCCATTATACTATGTCATATCATGCATATGGTATGTCATCCGCTTTACATGTCATGTATATGTCATGTCATTCATCTCATATGTCATACATATGCCATGTTATTATGATATTATTATTATGTCATGTCATGCATATGATATGTCACCTTATTATGTCACAAAGTCACATATCATGCATATGCCATACCATCCAAATACCATATAGCATTATATGCCATTCTACGTGCAACCTTGCAATGCCAAATCACATGTCGCACTGTGTTCTTTCATATACACTAGTATGCTTGCCTGCTTAGGACAATTAACTCCAACTATAATGGTAAAATAGATTTTGGAAACTCATAGAAATAGATCTCCACCACTCGAACCCAATCTCTGAAGGATTTAACTAGTACCTATGCTATGGGTCAGCTGGACTAATCTAGAACTATCTGGTGGTGACTCCTTGTGACTCTTTCAAGTCCGTATCATTCCTCGGGGTAACCCCTTAAGAAGACTACGCTTTCACTCCAAGTGTGGTCTTCGATCCTTGGTAGAAACCGACGCTCAGACCTATAGCATTTCTAATTTACATTCACTTGGCAAAGTCATTCATATATTGTAGTTGGCTTATCATCTTTAAGTATCCATAATCATTCATGATATGTAATCATCAGTCAACTTTGGTTCATAATGAGCATGTAAGCCTTATATCATCTTATAATATTTCATGCTTTGCATTTAAGGGTTATGCATGCATTTTGACCAACTTGAATCTTTAGCCATAATGCCATGCATTAAGTGTGTTTATGCATCATTGACTTCTATTTGCATATATGGTTAGCTATTATGTTCATACACACCATTACACACTTTCACATTCAAGTATAAGTGCAAGTATAACTCATACATATGCATACTGGTATGTCAATCAAGTATTTAGAACATGTAAGCATAATACCATGCATTAAGTGTGTTTATACATCATTGACTTCCATTTGCATATATGGTTAGCTATTATCTTCATACATGCCATTACACACCTTTGCATTCATGCATAATGCATGTATAAGTCATACATGTAAGCATACATAAGACTTGTCATGACATGTGTAAACATATAACATTAACTTTGTTTCATGCCTTTGAGTGTATATTCTTACATATAATGAATAATTATAAGGTCTAAGTGTGTATAGCATTGAGTTTAAGAGCTTAGAATGCCCATTCATTAAGGTACCAAAATATAAAAGTCAAGTTACTATTCATTTGGTCATGTGTACTATTCATTTGGTATGTTTTACTATTTATTTGGTCATTTTTATTACATGTTTCATTTCTTGTTTCACTTAGTATGCATAAACCATTATGTACCCATAATAACCATCTTATGAATCATGAATGACATACAATTTTAGTTCATTATCTCATGCATATCTTAAGGTATTAAACCATGCAAACCAAGTACCAAAACTTGCACATTTATGGCATGCAATTCAAACTTGCTAAGACTAAAAAATACAAATACCATTTCTATGCATGCTTAGACTATTTGAATTTTTTAGCAATATTATCAGACTTTAACATATAGAAGTCATATACCATTAGAAACTATACTCATCAAGGTTTAATTCAAGCTATAGCATGTAATTTAATTCATCCATTAAGGGCTCCAAAACACTCAAAAGGCCGTATGCCTTAAATGAGCCTACCAAAATGCACTAAAATGCACATTTTCAGCATACCACTAACTTGTGCAATTTTTTCTCATTGTCGCACCTTAATTTTGGATCGGTCAGATTGATTGGGATGAATCGAGCCTATCTCCTTGTCGTTTTGCCCTCACGGGCATCTTGGTTCATCCTAGTGCAGTTCAGGGTTCAATTTAGGGTTGCTCTTAGGTCTTTTTGTCTTTGTGAGTCTCATACCCGTTCGGGTATCTTTGGATTGTGTTAGGGTATGACACTTACCCGTTCGGGTAAGTTTGATCTTACCCGTTTGGGTATG
>CANYBF010241115.1:0-12254 GCA_948192965.1 Dalechampia spathulata | reverse complement strand
GATGAACCAAACAATTAATTAAGCAATTAATTAAAATAATTGATTTTAAGGCTAAAACCAAGTAGATATGGATGATTTATGATAGATCCAGAACCCCAAGTGCACGATCTAGCTACTGGAGTCACTGGAAAATTCAAAACCGAAGTGTTTCGGGAGTGGTTCGGGTTGAAATAGGGCTTTTCTGTAAAAATCAGGATCTATGTGCGCCACACATGAGGGACATGTGGCGCACATAGCTTTGAAAACCGAAGCAAAACTGAAAATTCTTTTAGCAGAAACCTAGATCTAGCCCCTATCTAGGTAGATCGGACCCAAAACTGGGTTTTTGCTCGAGGATTTGCATCCAAATCAAAGAAAATAATTTTAAAGTTAAAATTATCATAGATCCAACAAATATATGGTAGATCCATAACACCTGAGGCATGGAAAAGCCTTAAATGTTGCTAGATTAGCCAGATCGGGTGAAAAACTGACGAAAAACGAGTGAAATCGGGGTTTTATTTTGAAAACTGGGGGGGATGTGCGCAGCATATGGCCTTATGTGTGCCACATATGAGGGACATGTGGCGCACATAGGGTCATATGCGCAGCATATGTCTTGCAAAAATCCAAGAAAATGAAGAAATACGAAGAAATGGGCAGAAATTACCTTGATTCGGTCGAGTATTATTGTAAATCTTCACTCCAGGAACGTTTAGGGAGCCTAACTAAGCCAATTAAGTCCCTAGATCCTAAGAAATAAATTAATTAAGTGTTTTAATTAATTTAAGAGGATTTTGGCAGAGGTTTGGCTGCTCTCACAGCAAATTTCGGGGTCTGTAAAATGTTGCCCGAGCTCTATATTTATAAAGCAAATTTTTGGGTGGCAATTTTGTAATTTTTGGCACATATTTACATACATGTGTGCCACATGTAAGGCACTGTGCGCCACACATGTGCTACATGTGACGCACATAGGGCTATATGCACGCGCATATAGCCTAGAAACCCTCGCATAGGGTCCACTGTGGTCACTTTTGGGATGCACCGCAAAGCGTATAAGCGTTATTTGATGTGAGGAACAACTTTGCAGAAGAAAGTTTTTCCAAATTCGGCCCCGAAATGGCTCCCGACCAAACGTCTTTACTATGCAACGTGCGTTGCGCTACGCACGTTACGTTTTTGACCTATGCGCTCTACCTCGTACGGGTGGAATGGGATGCGTACCATATGTCTAGGAAAGTGAAAACGACATTTCAAGAAACTTTGCAGTTATAAGTTTTCTCAAATTCAGCCCCGAACATCAAGTTTTGGCTAATGGGCCCAATTTGGGCCCAATAGGCTCATTAAGGCTAAAAAGTGACATACGGGATATCGTGAGTCATGCCTCGCGTAGGCACTAGCGGAAATATATTCAACGCATCAAGAACACTTAGATTGGTGAATTCGGGTGGTGGGCCCACCTGGGTACTATTTATGATGAATAGTACCCTTATGGGCCCCACAGCACAAAAGGGCCCAAAAAGTGGCAAATAGCCTACCAAGTGTTTTGCCTCAAGTGAGGCAGTGAATAAGGTGTGTTCTTGTGCGTACAGAACACATTAAAGCGAATGATAGGGGGAAGCAGACCCCACTAGTGTTTAGCGGGCTCCACAGCGCGATGTGCCTACAAGTGTGGCATTCGTGATGCCACGAGACGTGCCTTGCGTAAGGCAACAATGGAATGTATTCTGTAATTACAGAATACACAGAATTGGCTAATTAGGGAAGCGGGCCCTGCCTGTATACTATTCATAGTGAATAGTAACCTAGGTCTAATAATGCAATATTTTGCATTCCGTGTATCCTACCACGCATAGGCAGGTGTGAAATGTATTCTATAAGTACAGAATACACAGAATAGGAAATAGGAGCAGCGAGCCCGCTATTGCTAGGTGGGCTCCACAGTGTAGTGGGCCCAAGAGACGGCATTTACGATGCCAAACGCTGTGCCTTACGTAAGGTAGCTGGGAAATATATCCCGTAAGTACAGAATACACAGAATAAGTTATTGGGGAGTGCGGGCCCCGCTTCTGTTTAATAGGCCCCACCTATGTACTATTCATGATGAATAGTACCCGAGGCCAAAAATGTAATGTTTTGTATTTCAAGTAATTTTTCATACGTAGGCACTAGGGAAGGGTGTTCTGCATGCACAGAATACTCAGAATATGCGGCGGGTCTCGCTAGGCACTATGGTGGGCCCCACCAGTCCTGAAATGTTCTACGTACCAAAACACACAGAGGAAGACACAAAGGCCTATACGCATAATTGGGATTGATACCAGAGACTAAATCCTAGCCGAATCAATTAAAACCCAAAATTATACAATGGCGAAAAGTCAGGGTCAACAGAGCCAAATTTCCAAACACCACCCCCAACATTAGTAGACACCAAAACCTACTGCCACTACCATCAACATTATGGCCATAACATTGATGATTGCTACTCTCTTAAGTGGGTCATTCATAATCTCATTGATTTAAGTGAGCTCAAAGATCTTGAGAAATCCAAACCCTTTGATAAGATAAACCTATTGCCTAACTACCACAAGGTCAATCACACCTACATGCTCCAATGAAATTTTCCAGAATCCCTAGTTCTTAACTCCTTCTCTCCCCTTAACAATGGGGCAGTCACTTAGCTAGCTACTATTAGCTTTTAGCCTGGTAGTAGGTTCAACATTGGTGCCATTAACATATAGTATGATAGTTTAAAGGATGAGTCTACAGCTACTCAGGGTTCCTCCAAATTTGAATTGGCAGAGGTTCAGAGTTCCAAAAAGGGTGAGTTGGTACTCTCAAGGTAGCCAAGCCAACATCTAAGTCTTCCAAGTAGTAGACGGGATTAGGTCTAACAAGATGTCCTCTTAGGTCTATAACATGACTCACAGTTGTAAGGAGTTCACTTCTCCTAATCTTAGGAAGAAGTCAGATGCTTTAAAGAAGTGAACCAAGGCTATACCTACCAAGAATCAGGCTAGTTCAAGCAGTGCTCCAGCTTTGCAACCTGTTGATAAGGTTGCTCAGCCTGATAATATTATCGACAAGCAGTTGAAGAAGACATAGGCTAATATTAATATTTAGGACTTGGTACTATCTTTCCAATAGCATTGATGAGCCATTGTTAAGGCACTCTCTAGCATGAGAATTTCTCCATTTGCCTCTACCTTTAGTATGAAGAGTCAGTTGGTGAACCAGGAGTTATGATATAATATGATCACTTTCTATAAGGCAGATTTATTAATCCAGGGTACCCGTCACAACAAGGTATTTTTCATCAGGTTGTATATCATGAACATCTCCACTCTTTATGCCATGGTGGATGATAGTTCGAGCATCAACGTCTATCCTCTCAAGATATTATCCAAGCTTAGGATCCAGCTTTCAGACTTGAAGCCATCTAAGATGATCATCAAGGCTTATGATAAATCTAAACATGAGGTTACTGATACCTTTACTATAACTCTTATGGTTGAGATAATCAAGTTAATGGTGGAGTTCATAGTTCTTAATATTCTACTATTGTTTGCTTTGCTATTAGGTCGGCCATGGTCGTATCCCTAAGGAGGTGTGCTATCTACCTTGCACCAGAAGATCAAGTTTCCACATAATGAGGGTGTGGTTACTATTGCAGTAGATAATAAGGTTGCCCTGGATTTCATTAGAGAGGATGTCCCTCTTATGATTGGTTTTTAGATCACTGCCATCGAAGAACCTGATTCATACTCATACCAATTGAGTCCTGCCATGGAGAAGATGTTACATAACATGAACTTCATGCTTAGCAAAGGTTTAGGCTGGTACTAGCAGGGTTTGGTGGAATTCAATATCCTTACAACCATGTAGGAGGAGAGGTATTGCATTAGGTTCAATCCTTATACTTTAAAAAAACCAAAAGAGTGAAAGATGGTTGCTTTTATCTAGGGGGAGACATAGCACAATTATGTTCCTAAGTTGCCAAACTCAGGTGACTTCTTCAACTAGTAGTTTGCCATCTTTGGCAATGTCAGTGACTTGTAGCTTTGACAGTATCCAAGAAGGTCACCACTACTTCTTCCATCATCAGCCTTGATGATGCCTTTCAGATCTTTAGTAACATTGCTAATCTCACCATTGGTTGCCTTGAGCTAGAGATTACTACAGTTGCTACATTAAGGTCTAAGTTAAAAAGCTTTGATATGGAGGATTTGCTTCTTTAGAAGGTCTATGAGGACATCATTACACTTGTAGATTGTACTTTTTATGAGATTTTGTATGAGGATGATGATGTCCATATCTTTGTACCTTTTAATAATGATATAATCTCTTCAAATTTTAATGCAAAGAAAATAATTTTGCTTATGCTTACAATATGTATTTTTGATGGTATTGTACATGAACATGAGCATTTTTGACATTAACGCATCATGCATTGAGACTGCTAACATTGTCATAGATGACAGGCCTTGTCCTCTCTAGATTGCATTAGATTTAACCCTTGATGAGAGAATATAAATCATCAAAGTATTAAAATAGCATATAAAAGCCTTTCTTCTAGGCTATGAACATATATCGGGTGTCAACAGAACTATTATGGAACATAAAATTCTGATTAGACTTGAGTTTATGCTAGTTAAGTAGAAACTGCATTGGCTTTGACTAGAATGGGCTTAGAAGGTTAAGGAGGATATCCAAAAGTAGTTGGATACCAAGTTACTTGAAGTGGTTGACTATTCCAAATGGATAGCCAATATGGTTCTGGTTCCTAAGAAAGATGGCAAGATCAGGGTCTGTATAGACTATAAGGATCTAAACAAGGCATGCCCAAGGGATGACTTTCCTTTGCCTCATATTGACATGTTAGTTGATAGTACAGTTGCTAGTGATATGTACTCCTTTGCTAATGGGTTTTCTACGTACATTCAGATTCTCATGGCTATTGTTGATAAGGTGAAGATAACTTTCATCATATAATGGGTACCTATTGCTATAAGGTCTTACCCTTTGGCTTGAAGAAAGCAAGTGCTACCTATCAGAAAGTAGTAATAACCCTGTCATATGATCTAATCCACAAAGAGGTTACAGTCAATGTGGATGATATAATGGTGAAGTCTCCTACTAGAATAGAGCATTTGGCTACTCTTGATAGGTTTCTCATACGGGTTAAGAAATACTGACTCAGGCTGAAACCAAAGAAGTGGACATTTGGGGTGATATCCAGTAAGTTATTGGGTCATATAGTCAGCTAGAGAGGTATCGAGGTGGATCCTAATAAGGTGAAGTCCATCTGTAAGATGCTTATTCCCAGAACTGAGATCGAAGTCAGGGGATTTCTAGGATAGCTCCAATACATTATTAGGTTCATTGCTAAGCTCACTACTATATGTGAGTCCATCTTTAAGTTTTTGAGGAAGAACTAGCCTTTGGTTTGGGATAAGAACTACCAGTTTACATTTAAGATAGTGAAGTATTACCTCTCTAACTTACTGATTTTGTAGCCACCTTGGCCAGGAAAACCATTGTTGCTCTATCTAGCCTCGAAGGAGGAATCAATGGATGTTGTGATGGCTCACGAGAATGAAGTTAGAATCAAGCATGTTGTTTGCTACCTAAGTAAGAATTTATTATCAATAGAATACAAATACAACATTGTTGAGAAGCTATGCATGACTATGGTTTATGTCACTAAGAAGCATAGACACTACTTCCAATCATACCAAGTTTAGGCAGTCTCCAAGGTTGATCCTATGAAGAACTTATATGAAGCTCCTTTACTTGTGGCTAATCTTGTCATCAAAGGTTGATGTGTAGTACATAACTAAGAAGGTTTTCAAAGGCAAAGTGGTTACTGAATTCTTAGCATCCAGGCTGATGGATGACTTTTAAACCTTTAAACTAGACTTCCTAGATAAGCACTTGGGGGCAATTGATATCCAGAAATGGGAGTTGCACTTTGACGGTGCATTCAACAGAAGAGGTGCAAGTATAGGAGTTGTGCTGATCACTCTTAAAGGTGAACTGATTGTGCTTTCAAAGTGGATGAGCTTTCTGGTCACTAATAACATGACTGAGTACAAAGCATGTCTATTCGGGCTCAAAGCATTATTGATGATTGGTACCTAAGATATGGAGGTATTTGGTGATTTAATGCTTGTCATTCACCAGTCCATGATCAAGTGGGATGTCAGAGAAGAAAGGCTCAAGCCTTATGCTAAATACATGAAGCTCATGATTTGTAATTTAAGCTCATGTCAGTTCATTCACACTCCACATGATAAGAATTAGATGGCCGATGCCTTGGCCATATTGGCTTCAGTATATGAGCGACCGTAGTGTGAAGTTCAACCTATGTTCATCAAGTAATCAAAGATTCTTTGCTATGAAGGAGAACGGGTTATGGCGCTAGACCAAGAAGCTAATAAGACTGATAAGCTAGCTTTGTGGAGGCTAGCAGCCAACTTTAACTGGCATCAGGATATTCTCTATAAAAGAATAGTTGATGGTTTGCAACTTCAATGCATATCAGGGAAGGAGATCAAAACAGTCATGCAAATGGTGCATGCTGGTGTATGCGAGTCTCACATGAATAGAGTTGCTTTGCACAGAAAGATCCTACACCAAGGGTATTTCTGGCTTACCATGGAGATATATTATGTATAATTTGTATGGTAATGTCATGAGTGCTAGATTCATAGAGATCTGAGTCATATACTTCTGGTTGAATTGTAAAATTTGATGATGTCATGGCCTTTCTTAGCTTAGGGAATTGATATCATGCATGAGATCCATCCTAATGCTTCTAATGGGCATTGATACATGTTGGTGGTTGTTGACTATTTCTCTAATTGATACATGTTGGTGGAGGCAAAATCCTATAGTAAACTAGGGGTAAACCAAGTTGTTAATTTTATAAAGAAAAATCTTATATGCCGATATGAGGTACCATATCACTTGGTGTCCAATAATGGGGTGCAAATCAAGGGCTAGATGTTACACTTATTAGATAGATATGGGATCAAGCATCATCGATCCTCTCCATATAGCCCTCGAGCTAATGGGGCAGTTGAGGTGGCTAACAAGATGATTAAGTCGATCTTGACCAAAATAGTGCAGACTTACAAAGATTGGCATAAGTAGTTGCAATTTGCTTTATGGAGTTACAGAACCACTGCAAGGAGTCCTACAGGTGCTACCCTTTATTCTCTAGTTTACGAGACAAAAGCCATACTCCTATTTGAAATGGAGCTAAAGTGACTTTAGGTTATTCTAGAAGCTTGGTTATCAGAGTTTGAGTTGAAAAGGGTAAGATATGAAGAGCTGGTTATTGTTGATGAGATGTGGCTGATGGCTCTCTATCATCTATAGCTTTATAAGAAGTACATGACAAATGCATTCAATAAAAAGGTCAAGCTTGTAGCTATACGAGAAGGTGATATAGTTCTAAAATAGTCTATGTATATCCTCATCGTCACATGCTATATATGCCACCAAGGATAGGTCCACCTGACCTCACTCTCTAGGATGGCTCCCATCTACTTAACCTAGCCCTTGAATATCAGTATCCTTGCTTCACTAAAGGTGTAGCCTTACCATATATGGCTATGAGGTGTGTACATCAAGTCACTGTTGACTATGAAGGCTCTGTAGATCTTGCCACCATCTTCTAATTATGCAGCCATAAGCTAGTAACTACCCCTTCATGGCTGAGGGCTGTTGGATTCAGAATGCTAATATAGTTTTTATCCATCAACCTATCTAGCTATAAGGATCTGATGATTGGTCTAATGATAGACTAAATGGAGCAAGGTCAAACCCCTTTTCTGATGATCGTGGTAGAGATGATCCTTATGTTAGATAAAGTGAAGTAGGGTTAGTTTGGATGCTTCAATGGTGGTTTGTTATTATTGCATATATGAATTTTAAGCCAACTTTATAAGTTTTCAACTTAGAGAAGTTGTGTTTTTTCCATAATTTTTGAATGAGTCATGTCTTATAAGGTTTTTGGCTTATTGAGCTATCTAATTCTTTTCTACATAGACCTTAATTTTTACTAAAACTTCTCCCTTAGGATTTCGAGCCTACACTCACTACAACCCACAAGAGTTTGTCATCAGTAGAATTACTGTCACATCCATTATTTTCATATATCTATTTATTCTTATGTACGATTATCACTTGTCATGATTGGATTAAATTATGCATGATAATGAATTGATTACTAGAAATATGAAATGAATTAAGTGATCATCAAATTAGTAGAGATATGTTGTTCTATATTAGAAGGAGAGGGTTGAAATAAGATATAAAAATTTGCTAAGTAAATTAGGAATACAATATATATAGTCATATACAAAAGCCAAATTAATGATTAAATGGAATAATAAGGGAGTTTTACTTGAATTGGTGAATGTTAAGAGTTTTATAGTTCAATGGAACTACATTTAAGTGTATTCTTATAAAAGTGCTTAATAATTTGATATGGATTTTTTTCTAACCAATATAAGGTTACTTTATTGACTTAGGAAGTAATTAAGATAAATTAAGCCAAGGGGGAAAATAAGCTTACAATAATAAAATAAAGAGAAAGGAGGAAGACAAGGTATATCACTTTAAAGAAAATAACAAAATAATAATAATAATAATAAATAATAATAATAATGTAATACATATATTAGTTGATTTTAGGGGTTTGGAGATGGCTTAAGAGAGTTTTGACATGTAATTAGTAAAATTAAGAAGATTATATTAAAATAAATACATAATTCTTAAACACTCTAAAGACTCAACAATTGGGATAGCCTAAAGGAGATGGCAAAGAAGGGGTTGGCTCTTCATTTTAGAAGTATTTGGTTATTTATGGAATGTGCTACCAAAGCTCCCAAATGCAATTTTAAAGGAGAACAAGCATTTTGAATAATTCTATTTTTGTGAAGTAACTTGCGATAAGGTGAATGTATTAAAGAGTTATGTTGCATCATTTATGCTTGTTTTAAATGATGGGAAATGGAAATTTATAGAACTTATGTATATTGCTAAATAAAATGAATTGCCATAAGATGATAGACATATATATTATATGTTTGGTAATAGAGGTTGTTAATTTCCTGTACGGAATGTAAGCATTTATGCATATATTTTGATAGAATGTTTGAGTGAGAGTTTAATGCTAATAAGGCAACCATGTAATAATAATCACATGAGTTGAAGCTTAGCACATTAATTCGTATGAATTTTTATGAGTTGTAGGGAACTGATGGTAGTCTAACTTATATAAATTAGTGAACTAGAAATATAAGCTGAGTGTGCATGTTTTAGTATTATTAACATTTGAATGATAGAGGTTATGCATATGTATGATCATAATTGCTCTATCCCCTACCATTATTTGATAAATTATGGATTTAATAGTTAAATAAATTCCAATATATTTATGTGTAATTGAAGCATGAAGCTTTAAAGTTTGTAGATTTAGTTGTTGGATATTATAGGGTTAGAATTTCTAGCTTATAATACTTACACATATGCATTGAAACATGCTGAGAGAATTGTAATAATTCATTGATTCAAAAACACAAATCAATCTTAAATAATGTAGGTAACCTACTTTAAATTAGTAATGGAACTATATTAAGTTAAACTTTGTTAAAGAATTATCTAATTGGATCAAGTGTTATTGTTTAAAAAAAAAATAAAGAGCTGCTAATTGCATCAAATTCATAGGTTGGAAGATGATACTTTGGCTTATGGGAAGCATATACTAAATGACATGGAGACTTGAAATGGAAGAGAGCATATTTGAACCAAATAATTGAACCAGTGACAATCATATTTAAATGTTGAAAATTATCAAATAGCAAGGTCCAATTTAATGGTTAATATACATTGACATAGTTAATTTGTAGTAAATTATGCACATTAGTCAGTAATTATTAGATCACTTGAATGCTTGGAAAATAAGCATTATCTATGATTGAAATATGCTATGTAGTGGAAGGGCATTAGGAAGAGTATTATGATTAAAATTGGTAGGTAACCTTATCATTAATAAGTACATAGGTTTAAGAGGTGTTGGACTAATTGTATAAAGGTTTATAACTATTGAAATAAGGACTAAGAAAGTCATAAATGTTTATAAATGTGTGTTTCTAGTTGTGCATGACAATTTTTAGTCCACGTGATTTAATGTTTACAAGTTAGAAAATTTCAAGTTGATTAATACATATGTTATTTGCAATGAATTATAGTTGAGTAATCATATTATTATGTATGTTTAAACTAATAAGAATTACTAAAATGTTATTTACTCTATATGAGTCATACGCATGAAAGAAGAGCAAACCAAATGAATATAATTATAGTATGAATTTATATATAAAGTTAAAGAATGGATGTGAGATTGCTTGGTTGAAATAGAAAATATAAGAGTGTCCATTTTTATATGAACATTAGTGACTTACTTAACATTAGAATAGTGTACACTAACTCATATACCATTCCATTTAAATTGTAAACTAATTAATTGAGCCATAGTATTGAAAGAGGGATTGCATTAATATTCCCTTACATGATTATATATATATATATATACCTTTAAACTATAAGGATGATGTAAGCTGAAAAATTAGAAGTCTGAAATAAGCAATATACAAATGAGTAAGTGGCATAAAGACTTTGATTTAGGTGACACATTACCAATTCAAATAATTGGACCAAAAAGTCAATGTATAAAACTTGTCTTATATTTCTAAAATTCATGTAAATAGAAACCTAAAATATTGACATTAAGCAACTGGGAATTAAATGTAAATTAGACTACATTATAGGGTGTTGAGCACATGAATTATTATGTAAGTAAGGTTGATGCAATCAGCTAAAAATTTAATACAAATTGACTTAAAAGATGATTGGAACTTAACACAAATATATGCATAATGAGTCTGTAAAATGGAGAGCTAATAAATTAATCATGGACTGATTAGACATGTATTACAATTATAGGAAGGAAAAGTTACTGGAAACTTGATATATTTTGAAAAGCATGTTGTCCAAAATATTATTGGATCGTACATATATAAGCATTTCAAACTTGCTTATGACTTAAGAGAAGAATGTAATGTTGATAAATTCATGCCTTAATTTTCAAAATAATAGCATAATAAGTAGAATGAATAAATGTAATTTGACTTATGTTGTATGGGTAAGATATAGAGAAACTTGAAATTAATTGAGTATATTAGCTAAAGGAATTACTGGATTATTTAAGTTCAAAAATTCTAGCCTTATTGGCAACATAAATTAAAGGAATAAGAGACTCTTAAAAGTACCTTAATATCATAACACATTAGACTTATTTTTACATTACATACTAAACATTGCTAAATAGAAAATTAAGTAGGATGCAATAAGTAAACTCATGCATATAATAGATGTAATTTGGAAACCTTTTGGCTATTTATGTGATTAAACATGAAAGGACCAAATAGATCTTTGGCCATGTTTACACCATCCATAAATGCATATAATGTACATAATTAATATTGTTGTTGAGGGAATATATATTGGAAATCGAATATAGTTCTCATATTAGGATAAAGGTATGCCTAAGTTTGCATTACTCACTTGTATGAATTTAGAATAGAAGGAAAGATCTCATGTAACATAGAAATATGGTGTAGATAAGTGCTAGATTAGGTTAGTCTATTGGACTGAGTGTATCTTAATTTGAACCTGGTAAACATATATTTCTTTAAGGCCAGCTTGATCTGAATAATGACTTATGTTTATGTACATATGATATGCAAATATAAATGCATTTTATAGTTATGGTAAGTTTCATTAAATATATGTGCATAGGAATAATTGAATAAAACTTTCAAAAAAGCACAATGTTATAACAAATCTCATAGGTAAAAGATATACATTGATTTTGAGAATCAGAAGACATTATATAGCAACATTTGCATATGGAATTGGTCATCTTATAAGAGTTATTACTTATACTTAGAAGTGCACATATAAACATATCAAAGTATGTATATATATATATATATCTATATATAATGATGGACTCGACTAAACATGGTTAAGATGCATTTAAAAGGATTAGTAATAATTATGTTAATGTATGCTCTAGAGCATCATGTGTATTTGTACTATACGTTTTCATTAATAAAGGCATTATTCATTATATAGTACAATGTTTTAAATGAACTTGTTTTACTTGGAGTATTAAACTATATATTGAAGTCCATGAT
>CANYBF010241111.1:0-24587 GCA_948192965.1 Dalechampia spathulata | reverse complement strand
AAGATGAATAGCTCATCTGCAGGAGCTTCATCAAAGTCGAAAATTGGATCCTCACAACCTTCTGAAACTTCATTTAAGCGAAAGCGAGGAGTTTTCCAAAAGGACCGTAAGTACTAGTGTCTATAACTCATGCTTAAGTTTTTTTGGTGGATCTTATATTAATCTTTCATCAAATTATGGATGTTGCAGTGCAGCACATGATGTATGGTTTTGGAGATGATCCTAATGTAAGTCATGCCAGTTTGCAACTCCTCTTCTATTGTAATTATCGGATATTATTATCTGTTATTATAAGTTGTCCATTGTAATTAAATGTTATTTGCCAAGCTAAAGGTAGAAAAGATGTTTGATATATATTTCTCTTTTGGGGTTAGTTAGTAGACCCACCATACTAATGACCTTTAATTTTAGATTCGAGAGTAAGATAGGGTGATAATGTACTACGGAAATGAACTTCATGCTTAGTCTAGAATGGGCTATCCTGATAGTTCGGAAAAAGGTGAATCAGAGGGCATGATAAGTAGTCCAACAATGTTGTCAAGAAACTGTGAAGAAGTGACTCTGTGACGACTTCTACAGTTTGTCTATGCCTTATAGATGCCCTCGTTCTGTTTATACTTACAGCATGTGTTAGAAAATCTCCGTTAATTGTTCCCTGATACTTGTAAATTTCAAGTAGCTATTGTGATATTTTTTCTAAACAACAGACTTTGTTTGTTTTGTTATGCTCTTATGTACCCCTTGCTGTACGATCAGCCTCTTCCAGAGACGGTGGCTCTTGTAGAGGACATTGTTGTGGAATACGTTACAGATTTGGTAAGCATATTTGGCTTAACGAATGTTTCCTATTACTTTTTACAAATAATGGTCTGGTGCGTGTTACATCTCTCCATTACCTTCTTACCAGGCACATAAAGCCCAAGATATAGGATCAAAGAGAGGGAAGCTATCAGTTGAGGATTTTCTTTTCATAATTCACAAGGTAGATAGCTATAAAAACATTTCGCTATTTCAGCTAAATCCCACTTTACCACTTGCATACATGTTGTGCATGCCAATGGTTCAGTTATCATGAGCTAAAGCGATTCTATCATATTGATGATCTTGCAGGATTTGCCAAAACTTAATCGTTGTACAGAACTGTTGTCTATGCAAGAGGAGCTGAAACAGGCTAGAAAGGCTTTTGAAGTGGATGAGGAGAAGCTAGCAACGCTGGAGTGATTGGAGGCTTTGGTGTACATTCCAGCCACTGTTTATATCCATGTTTGTGATTTTAGGTGTTTAATTCGTAGTCAATTCAATGTTGTGATGGACTCGGATTCCTCTCTAATAATAATCTTCTTTCTATGCGGATGCCTAACGTGAATGATCGTGTATTTTGATGAGTTTTGCGATATGGCAATGTCTCTATGTTTATTGGTTAGATTTCTGCTACAGGGAAGGCGTGATTGTTGAAGAACGAATGCTCCTTTAATGATCAATGAACGTTGGATGCTTATGAAATTCGTAAATGCATTATGACAGTGTCCAATTGTTCAATTTTGCCATCAGTTTTCTTGTTTCAATTTGCAAATCTTGAAACTCTACCCCATCGTGCTCATCAGGAATGAGCAGCAAGGGTATGCTATTATGAGTCCATTACACAACATTTCCAGATGTTCCCCCTATAACCCAGTAAGATTAACATCTAAAACGAAAACATAAACCTGTCATTTCAATTCTCCAATGTGCGGCATCAGTCCCAGGATTGTAATGGCAGCAACTCTCCAAAGGGTCATTCTCCTTGGTCTTGTCTCTTGCTTGCTAGCAATTGTTTTCGATGCCTTATGGGTGTCTCAATCCACCATGCCTTCCTCTAGCAGAATCATTTTCGCAGGTCTTCAGCGGACGTACTTCTGATACTTTCTGCTACAATTATTTGGGAAGCCCTCTGGTGCTGGTCTATAACTCGTTGCATCTGCATACGCCAAGAACCCATATCGTAAATTGCGCTCTTCCGTGTTTGTTGAGCTTGAAAAGATTGGTAAAGCCTTTTAGTGTCGCCATTGCATTTTTGCCCACGCTGTTATGATTCGTACGTATGGCCCTGTAATGGGTGCCATTGTTAACAAGTCCAGAGAAGGTGATAATGGCATTGCAATAAATCGGTGATTGCAAAAATTCAGACATGGATTTCTCATGCTAGACATTTTCTTTTGAGGTGGAAAAGCTCACGGCTTGGGTCGAGGGTCCAATGGCACCTGTTCAATGGGCCCTTTCAGAGGGTCCAGTCCGCATGCCAAGGCAAAGGCGCGATGGAAATAAATATCAGAGTCAGGGTCAGAAGATTCTTTAGCGTTGGGTGATTGGATATTGGGACACTATTTCACCACTATGACAACACACGCACACAAAAGCCAAGTGCCAACAAAAAACAATGGAAAAAGGAAAAATAATCTAATCAATCAATGAAATGATGCGCCTTTACAAAGTCTATCATCGCCTCTCTATGCTCACTCTCTCCCCTTTCTCCCCTCCCCCTCCCTTCCTTTCTCTCAAATTTCCTCGATTCTATCGAACCACGCCTGGCTACCTGAGAACTCACTCTAACAGTTCCACCGGATTAACCTCAATCATGACCGCGGCTAATTCTAGACTCGACAATCTCGTGCCTGCTGCTGCTTTTGCATCCGAAGACGGTGGTGGTGGCAGCGGTGGTTCCAGTGGCTTTGTTAATTCTTCATCTAATACCCTACCTGAAGACCACGGTAATTCAGTTTGTTTCTTCATTTCAATTTTTTATGTTTTGTGAAATCCATCGAGCTTGCTTGAAGCTGCTGCTTAAATGCTGTAAAGAAATTGGATTGTGGTATGGCCGTGTTTTAACGCCTTCTTTGAGAAGTTCAAAAATGCAAGAGCTGCATTCATTTATCTTCTTGTAGCTGCTAGAAGTCAACTGTTTTAATCTAAAAAAGATTAGAAAATAAGTATTTTGAAAGTAATGAAATCATGCCAAAAGTTTTACATGAGCTTGTTAGAATTCAAAAGAACTGAAGACTTGCACATCAAACCAAATCAATTCATCTCACTGTTATTATTTCTTTGTATTTTGTTTTTGCTTTCAAGCTCTTTTGCTATACTATGTTTCGTCTTACCATAGAGGTGTGGCCATGATTGTTTTTGAAATGACACTATCTACAATTTATTTTCATTTCGTGGTCATTCTAGCATTTAATTGTTATTAATTACTTGCAAACTTTCGTTTAGATTTCGATTTTTACCATTTTTCCGAGTATATGCTTGTTTGCTTGATTAAACATTTCGTTCATTGTTAATATGTAGAAGCATTAGCGATGTTTCAGAGTCTATTCTTGCTTAATTAATAAAATAACCTTTCTTTTATTTTGTATTACGTAGAAGCACTGGGGTGTAAATATCGACTTCCTCCACCTGAGATTAGAGATATTGTTGATGCACCGCCTCTCCCTGCATTGTCATTTTCGCCACAAAGGGACAAAATACTTTTTCTTAAGAGGAGAGCTTTACCTCCACTAGCAGAATTAACTAGACCAGAGGAAAAGTTAGCCGGCACGCGTATTGATGGAAAATGCAATACTAGGAGCAGAATGTCATTTTACACTAGTATTGGTATCCACCAATTATTTCCTGATGGTACACTAGGCCCAGGGAAGGAGGTATATGGCTTTCCAGATGGTGCTAAAATCAATTTTGTTACCTGGTCTTTTGATGGTAGGCATGTATCATTTAGTATCCGAGTTGAAGAAGAAGATAACACTAGTAGTAAGCTTAGAGTATGGGTTGCTGATGTGGAAACTGGGGAAGCTAGACCGTTGTTTAATTCACCAGATGTTTATCTAAATGCTGTTTTTGACAATTTTATCTGGGTTGATGACTCATCTTTGTTAGTTTGCACTATCCCATCATCTCGTGGTGACCCACCAAAGAAACCTCTGGTTCCTTCTGGCCCGAAGATTCAATCTAATGAGACAAAAAATGTTGTTCAAGTTCGTACATTTCAGGATTTGTTAAAAGATGAGTATGATGAAGATTTATTTGATTACTATGCCATGTCACAACTGGTGTTGGTATCTTTGGATGGGAAAATGAAGGAAATTGGCGCACCAGCCGTGTATACCTCAATGGACATCTCCCCAGATCAGAAGTACATTTTAATTAGTTCTATTCACAGGCCATATTCTTTTATTGTACCCTGTGGTAGGTTCCCTAAGAAGGTAGAAGTGTGGACAGCTGCTGGGAAGTTTGTCCGGGAGCTTTGTGATTTGCCACTTGCCGAGGACATTCCTATAGCATTCAATAGTGTGCGAAAAGGGATGCGATCAATCAATTGGAGATCTGACAAGCCCTCAACACTCTACTGGTATGTGATAAAAAATGTTTTAGTCTTTGCACATGGGTGTTCTCTTGCACTTGTTTGACATTTTGAAGTTTTTAGGGCAGAGACACAAGATGGTGGTGATGCGAAAGTGGAAGCTTCTCCACGAGATATAGTATATTCGCAGCGTGCTGAGCCACTTGAAGTTGAAGAACCAGAAATTTTAGTGAAACTAGATCTCCGATACGGGTATGGACATAAGTCACGTATCATATATTTGAAATGTTTTTCCTGCAAAATGGCTTTAGATAGAAACTCATATGCATATGCATTTTGGACTTTTTACCTTTTGACATACATAAAAAAGAAATATATTTGCTCTATGGTGCGCGACTTTTGAATACCATGATTGGCTGATCATGCTTTAAGATATTTGAAATACATATACACATTTATTTGCCACACCTTGGAGAATGCTTATATGCTTATCTTTTTCTGGAACATTGCAAACTCCCCAGAATATAGAGATCTGATTAAGAGGAAGCTTAATTGGAGTGATTGGTTTTAAGTGAAAATTGTCCAATTGAATTACGCAATCAGGCTGTGGTCAAACATAACTTTGTTTTCAGAAACCTCTTTGAAAGTTTTAACCTAGAATCTATTGTTAATGTGTTCTTTTTGACCTCCACAGTGGGATTTCCTGGTGCGATGATTCACTAGCCCTAGTGTATGAATCTTGGTACAAGACGAGGAGAACAAGAACCTGGGTGATATCTCCTGGTACAAATGATGTCAATCCACGCTTACTATTTGATAGATCATCAGAAGATGTTTACTCTGATCCCGGCTTGCCTATGATGAGAAGAACTCCTTCTGGAACTTATGTCATTGCAAAGATAAAAAGGAAAATTGATGATGGTCCTTATATTTTACTCAATGGAAGTGGTGCTACACCGGAAGGGAATATTCCTTTCGTTGATCTGTTTGACATGTGAGTACGCTAGATCCACCTTTCAGTAATACGTTCTACACCTGGTCCCTAAATGTTATCATCGATGTTCTAAATCAAATTCTTTCAGAAATACAGGCAACAAAGAACGAATTTGGCAGAGTGACAAGGAAAAATACTATGAATCTGTAGTTGCTTTAATGTCTGACAACAAGGAAGGGGACCTATACCTTGATCAGTTGAAACTATTAACTTCAAAGGAGTCAAAAACTGAAAACACCCAGTATTACATTCAGAGTTGGCCAGATAAGAAAGTGTGTCAGATTACAAATTTTCCTCACCCTTACCCACAATTGGCATCATTGCAGAAGGAGATGATCAGATATCAGAGGAAGGATGGGGTTCAGCTGACTGCAACATTATACTTGCCACCAAACTATGATCCATCGAAAGATGGCCCTCTACCATGCCTAGTCTGGTCTTACCCTGGAGAATTTATAAGCAAAGATGCTGCAGGACAAGTTCGTGGTTCTCCTAATGAATTTGCAGGCATAGGTCCGACATCATCTCTCCTTTGGCTGGCCAGGAGGCATGAAATTTCTCTTCTTTTGGTTCTTTAGGTTCATTTTTATGTTTTAATGTGTCTTCACCCTAACCAGCTTCCTCCAAGTTCATCTTTGCTCTTGCCTTGCCTTGTGTGTATCAGGTTTGCCATTTTAGCAGGACCTACAATTCCAATTATCGGGGAAGGTGATGAGGAGGCCAATGACAGGTAATTTGATATGAATGTTGTAGAACTTTGCTTGGCGTCTGCAATGTATTTTCTGGGTCCTTTTCACATTACATGAAATTAGATTTTCAGTTATACAGCAACTTCTGTGAAATTTTGGTTACAAGTCATACAAGCCATTTCTATAGGTGTATAGCTTGCCCATACAAGAAGTTGATGTACTAGAAAATTCAATGGCATTGATAGCAGGGAAATCTCTTTTTGTTTTTCCTCTCCTCAACTATGTTCTGGTTTTCTTTTTAAACTCATGTGAAGATGTTTCAAAGAAAAAAAAAATGAAAATAATGATTTCTAAAAATTTAATATTAGTTAAATGCCTTGACTAGGTATGTAGAGCAACTTGTTGCAAGTGCAGAGGCAGCTGTTGAGGAAGTTATTCAACGTGGAGTGAGTTCCTTGATTGTTTCATATTACACTATATAGATATGGTGATGAATGAATTTATGATGGGATTTTGTCTTGGCCACACTTACTAAGGTTGCTCATCCTGGAAAAATTGCTGTTGGAGGGCATTCCTATGGTGCATTCATGACTGCAAACCTCTTGGCGCATGCCCCTCATCTTTTCTGTTGTGGAATCGCACGCTCAGGGGCTTACAACAGAACTCTGACACCCTTTGGTTTCCAGGTATCAAGCTAGAAAAGACAATTACCGTCATGAATCAACAGCATTTCATTATTTCCTATATTTCTTCGTTCTTTACCTCATCTGTCATTTTCACTCAATTTGTTGATCGCTTTTACTTTGTTGGCATAGAACGAGGACAGAACACTCTGGGAGGCCACTAATACGTATGTTGAGATGAGCCCTTTTATGTCGGCAAACAAAATTAAAATGCCAATATTGCTTATGCATGGGGAAGAAGATAATAATCCAGGAACGTTGACCATGCAGGTTCGGGATATTTCTCTTTTTTTTCCCCTTCCTAGGTATTTGCTGTTTAGTTCTTAGGATGTTCTCACTTCAGTCTACATTGACAGTCACCTTACAGTAGTTACAATATCCTTAGGTAGAATGGTCATTTATACTACTTTCAGTTATTGATACTTTGTTTTCAAAGTTCAGTGTTTTGTATCTGCTGTTTATTTGAGTTCACTTTAATGCAGTCCGATCGCTTCTTTAATGCACTAAAAGGTCATGGTGCACTTTGCCGCCTGGTTGTTCTTCCTTATGAGAGCCATGGGTATGCTGCACGAGAGAGCATCATGCATGTTCTCTGGGAAACAGATAGATGGCTACAGAAGTATTGCGTGTCAAACACTTCTGAGGTGAACTCAGAACTTGATGCATCCAAAGAGAACTCAGAAAAAGCAGGTACAGATGAAGACAGTGCAAACAAAGGAGTTGCAGACTCTGCAAGCAACATTCTTGCATCTACTGGAGGTGGTGGCCCTGAGCTGGCACATACTGAGCATGAAGGATCCCACTGTACACCAAGGTCATCGTTATGGTAATTTCTTCATCCTTAAACTATTTTCACGACCTGGCTATTACATGATAATCAATGGATTCATTTATGGACTCCATTCTATTCATCAAATGACAATAACAAAATAAGGCCCGATGTAGAATCATTGATGCATGTTAAGATCGCTCTTGTAACTTTCTTCAAGGATGGAAAATGGCAATGTGCTTAGACATTACTGGAATCTGCTCGTTTATGATTTTCTTATGGATATAAAAGAAATTTCCCTGCTTTTGTGCATGTATCCTTTTCTGACTTTGGATCTTTAGATAAAGTGACATTTATAGGGTGTAGTTGAAAGATAAACTACGAACTTGAATAGCTTTAGGCGAGACAGGTAGGTCATCGTTTTTTAATCAGCTTGCTTTCATTTCTTTATGGGAATTGAATCGGGCAGAGTTCAAATTTCATTTTTGTTTGGAAGGCACAAGAATAGACGCTACTGGCAGGTACCCGGACTTCTACGTTACTGATCTGGTGGCAATGCTTTTAATTTTATTCCTCTCAATCACTTGACACATTTTGAAAATGATATTCTCATGAACTTGAGAACGTCGACAAATACTTGAGCGTTTTTACTCCTTTACCAAATTACTCTTCTTAATTGAGTCTGGCATGTACATGTATTCTAGAACCATTGTAAAGTCTAAAACACACAGAATTTTGTATCAATTAATGAAGTATCAATCAATAAGCTCTAAAACCAGGAAGGAATGCATAAAGTGCACCCACTTCTATGATAGCGAAGAACAAAGCGTAAAGAGCTGGTAGTGTCCTGTGTCCTTTATGCAAAGAACGTCTCTATTCTTTATCACTGTAAATGTAATGTGTGATTGAGCAATAGTTTGATCCCTCTACTTCACCGTCAACAATTTTACTTCTCTTTCTACAAATTAATCGTTGTTATGTGCTTCTTTCCATTATTGACAATGATCACAAGCACTTTGCTGTGTGGATTGAATTGCAGATCTTTAGCTGCTGAGACTGAGCTCAAAACAGGAGTGATGTCTGAAAATCACACGCTGGTTTCCCGGTGACTGTGTGATGGTCATCAATCCAATTTTTAAAATAACTAGCAATCAACGACGATATGCTTTAACGTTATGAAATTCGTAAAGCCCCACCCTTAGCTGAAGATTAGCATGGGTCTCCAGCCTTTTATGGGATTCCATCTACCATGCCATCAGTTGGACAACAATAATATTTCTACGGCACCATAAATCTATTGAAGCCGTACCTCTTCAACCTATTTGCTTGCTTGAATTTGTAGATATGATTCACGCAAAGTTAAACTCATTAGGATGAGTTTTACTTCTTTTGGTGCAGAAGAAATCTAAGGAAAAGGAAAGATGTTACATTTCATCAAGCCTTCAAATTTCTACATGCTGTGCAGCACACAGTATCATTCCATGGCCAATACTGTTAAACGTCGATTTCGTATTATCTAAATTTTTAAGTTTTTTGCACGCATTCTTCTGCAACTATTCTCATCAGACGTGGCGGGTTTCCATAGCTGACATGTTGGCCAGCAGTAACAAGTATAAAGTCGGACGACTTGCAGAAAGCTGTGCAGCTCATATTCTCCGACGAACTCGATCCAACTTTCCTCCTTCAAATCCAAGGGGAGAATTGCCAGCTTCAGGCAAGCACATATGCGAGATTTTCATAACTAATTCCCATTATTCCATTGCTGGAAACTTGTCCCACTTTGGCAATAAATAAAATTCAGATAATAATCAGGGCAGAAGTAAAATTCATGGATAAACCTGGAAGGAAGAAGCGATAAAAAGGGGAGAAAGCTATTAAACTATGTACTCCAGAATTCAGGAGACATTAATTCCACAAACAAAACATGATCAAGTCACGATCCAAGAAAAGGTTGGAGCTGGAATAATGCAGACGCTGTCCATAAACATATCATGATGATGTTGCAAAATAGAATTTTATTCTTCTGCAACTACACTGATTTCACCTTTTTCTAGTAGATCATAGAATGCTCTCACTTTCCTCTGCTCGTTCCAGTGATGCATCTTCCAAAGACCACCAGCAGCCAACCCAAGCACGATACCTATGCATATCTCTTTTACAACACTTGGTCCTTTCAGGGTTGCATGCGCAATCTTTCCACCAGCCATTTCAATTCCCTAATCAAAGCTGATAAATCTGCAAGCCATCTTTCGGTTAATGAAAGAAGATAAAGAGTACACAAGATAATAGCAAGTAGATCATGATATTGAGATTAAAGTAGACGTTAGTTAACCAGATTTCTCGAGTGGGCATCCTGTATTACACATCGAATCTAGACAATTTCATATTGCAATACGAAAATTAGTACTATCTAGCTCTAAATTTCAACCTCGTTCAACCGTGAAACAACCTCTCGAGCAATGGATTCAATTCTTGCCTAAGAACTCTGTCTGCACCTTAGTTCTCTTGCTAGATCTGGTTCTACGCCTACATTATATCTACAGTCGTAATCTTAGATATTAACTGAAAACGATTATCTTATGAAATGATAATTAAGTGGCTTGATAAAAAAAAAGAAAAAGAAATCGTATGCTTTTCAAACATGAAAAACGACTTTCCACATAGATCCAAAAAGAAGCCAGTAGTTCATAGTTTTTCTTCAACCATTAGGTTTAGGTCGAAGCAACAAGGCAGAACAAAAGGATAAAACAGATTTGACAGATTAAACGTAAAAAGCAGACAAATCTATTAATCTTATAAATGATTAACAGCATAACCATGATAAACCCTTAAACCTATTCGATGGGCTGCAGTAAAATTACGGACTCGGAGAAATAGTAGATGGAAAATCATAGTAAGTTAGGGTTACCTGCGGAATAAACTAGAGAGACCACCACGTCGTCGATTAGAGAAAGTCGTCTGAGAGAAAGCACTGGTAGGCTAGTAGCGCTTGTGCAGGTCTTGACTTCATATGGGCCTATTCAAATGGGGTGTCGATTGGGCCCATTAAATGTGTAAGACGGCTTAGGCGGCCGTTACCTTTTGCTTGTTTTTATTTTTGAGTGATCACTGGCTGGAGCAACCAATCAACTTTCCAACAAGATCAAGTGTGACCTGGACGAGGACCTGGTTCCTCCCAAGCTTGACGCTCTAAACAATTTCAGGACTTCGGCTGACATGAGTTGAAGGACTTAGGGAAGTTGAGCACCTTCCCATCTCAGTTTTGGTTCCTATCACATGCCAGAACTTGTTACAATCTAGTTTGTATATCATATAAAGGAGAACAAGGGTAGCCTTTTCTGCTACGAACACAATCACGGGTGTTCATTTTTTAAGTGCAATTAGTTCGTCAGATTTCGGGTAGAGGGTCATCCATCCATGCAAGGAAAATCACCCCTGAAATGCTATGCTTCGACTGGTCAAGATCGCACCCGTCGGTGTCTTCCTCCTGCCATTCCTGACTCATTGGATTGATTGCTGTAATCCAACAAACTTGGGTTCTACTTTTTTAGCTTTTTACGTTCTAGCAGTAATGCAGGTGTAGAACTGCATTTTGATGATGGTTTCTTCCCATCCTAAGTTTTACGTGATGATTACAATTTATATCAACAGAAGCGCCAGGATCCAAAAATTCCATGATTTCCCTGTAAATGATGCAAGCACGGACTTTCTGTTGCAAAGCCTGGCATCCTTTTTTTTTTTTTTTCCCCTTTTAAATGAAAAGTAATATATCCACAGGTAATAACAAAGCATGTCAACTAAGGGTTACTGTCTGACAAATTCGATTATTACTGTCAAGGTGATACATGGAGGAAAGGCAGCAGCTTTCCTGATTCTATACAACCTTCAACAGTTTCCCTGGGCAACTGCAGGAACAATTTCAAACCTATTTCCAATCATAATGCTTATGAACTTATTGCCCTGTTTATCTAGTTCTTTTAACATTTAATAACCCTATAAACACTCTTGAATATCATGTATACAAGCACATGCGGCCATAACATGAAGGAATAATATCACCCACCATCTTTCTTTCTTCTCGACACCAATGATGTGCAATTTTAGAGTTCAAGCAACAGGCTCCGTAATTGCACCCAAAACAGTCGAACTATTTATCAATGAGATTGATGTTTCTTTGCTCTACCTTGAGAGACCATCGAATCATCTCTTTTCGAACCTTCAGGCTTCTGAGCCCAAGCAGGAGCCTGGTCAGGCCCATACCGATAATCATAAAATAGCTCCTCACTGGCTTCAATATGTTCCTTGGCAAATATGCCTACTCGATGGTCTCCTGCCACCAAAATTACCTGAGAAACCAAACACATTAGCTGATATAAGAAAATATCACGTTTACAAGCTAATGTCCAATGCGTACCTTCGCATAGCAATTAGGATTTGATGAATGGTTTGCAAATTTCAGCTTATCCCCTTTGCGATAGGCATCAAGGACATACTGTATACGAAATAATATCCCACATTAGACGGTTAAGATGACGGCTATCAAACAGTTTTTCCAAAACAAGAGTAGACTGACATAGTATAAAAGAGCTCGTGATCCAACATTTTTAATCGCTAAAAGCAATTGCAATTTTTCAATACAATGCTAATCTGCCATCAATAGATAATTTTATTCTGCTATCCCTATAAATGAATGGTTGATCTTGCCGGAAGTAGTTTCCAGTTGCATGTCCCCAGCGGTAGCTTTGCGCTATCAACTTGACTTGGATACCTTAAGTTACATTTGTTGTCAAAAGCCTACTTTTCTATATAGCTGTTGTGATCTTCCTTTTTCCCGTATAGTTGATCATATAGCATATGTTCAGGAATTTCAATTGCATTCCTCACTAGATTGCAAACAACTTGAATACATCCCAGTTAATAACAAAATGAAGTAAATTTGTTCATCACATAACGACATTCCATAAAGAGTCCGATATGGAAGATCGATACAATACGGGTTACAGATTCACCTGCCAACTAACCAGAGACCTAGTAATTGACAGTAGTAAAAGAACTAAGGGAATACAATTGAAAAAATATTTTTTGACATTTACCTCCTCATTCAAGTCAAAAAGGAATGATGAATTGGCACGATCATAAATTTTCCCACGCTTATCAGCCTCTTTATGGGAGATCAATTCACCAGTATATTCTCCAAGATAATCATTCTTGTTGACAGGATTCTGAAATTAAAGCATACCCATGTATTGACCAAAGGCAAAATATTAATTATAATAATACTTCAAGTATTGATCATTGTAATAATAATAATAATGACAACCAGGCGCAAAATAAAATGCAATTTTACCTTTAAGAAAGCACCCCACCCCGCAACATCAGACTTTGCCAAAAGGATCTGAAGTTGGAAAATGTAAAAATCATATACCAAGATATTTTCTATCAAATAGCCATTATATTGATAGTTTCACGAGTCTTTTTAAATGCTTACTCTCTGCTGTTGTCTTAGTAGAAGTCTCATGTTTCCACATTGGCCATCTCCTCGTTTGGGTGGTTCACCTAATGAACCATCTCCACAACTGCAGAAAGCAGGAAACTTTTGAGAAAATGCACCATTTTAAATTCCACTGCCAATCTTCAAAGAAAACATGTTTAGGATTTTAACGAGACAGAGAGTTCTTTAAGCAGCAAAAAAATGATGCTGCAATATCTAATAGAACCAAAAAGCCAATAGACACTGTAAAAAAATTAACATGGAATAAATTATTGAGAATATGCTCATAAAACTGATCACCTAACCCAGCAATTCCGACAAACATCAGGATCACATTCACGTCCAGCAGCAAAGCATGGACATTGACGACTTCTGCATTGACTTTTGGCACAGTGACAACCCCTGAAACGATTCTTGCAACTCTTTGAGCACCTGAAAAACTAACAGCTGATAGTTAATACATTTATGCCTTCAGTTCAACTGCAGTACTGGCTGCAAGTTAGCTTTTCCACCTTTGCAGCCTTGATTCAACAACAGCACACAGAAACTTATATCCATCTTTATATGCCACCTTATCTTATGAATTTTAACATACCCACAATATTTTTCACAGCAAGTTCCATTGTTTAGACAGGGGCAATCTTTCCCACACATTGACTGGCATCCACATGGTGTATACTGTTTACAGGACTGGTTTTTGCCATCAGCTATTCTTTTCCAACTTGCTGGATGGCCAGCAGATTTCCAAGAATATTTAAGTTTCCGTGCCCTGCCTCTTCTACGAAGCAACCGTGATCTTGTTGGCATCTCCTGCTCCTACAGTTGACATATTTGAACATAGAGATAGCTCCAAAATGCATCATATAATGCTTCGCATGTAAAAGGCAAAAGCCTAACAACGTGACAGAGGAATTTTTGAGGAATATAGGATACATACCATGTAATCTGCATCATTCTTTCCATTATCATCCAGAAGCAAATTTGGTGTAACAGACTTGTGAGGCACTATTGTTCCACTTTCACACATGTAATTTGAGACTTCAATACAAGTCTTCAAACCAGAAAGTAAATTCCTAGCAATTAGGCAACTGCAAGCCACAAACTTGTAAATAATTTAGAAAAATGAAAGAAAACAAATATATAAACATTGTCTCCTCATACATCAGAATCTTAACATTTTTCACACAAAATATATTGACATGATCGCTTAATGAGCTTTTTCAAACCTTCTAAATGCCCTTGATCATTTATTACAAAACAAATTGATACCATCTAGCTAAGTGTCAGAATTCAACTTATTCAGGTAAGGAAACAATTCCTTGCAAATTATCCAGCAGCAAATCAAACTGAGAATTTAAGTCTAGAGAGAAATAAGAACTCCTAGTAACTACAAAGATCCAAAATGCATTTTGATATGCCTAGCTATGACTTTCACCTGTGGGTATAAAAGATGAAAAGGACAATTTTATCAGACGCGCTAAGAATGGTAACATCCATTGGAAGTTCCATACCTATTTTTTCCAAATATCTCCACTCCCTTCAGATACAATTCTTTTTCAATAGGTTTCCACTCAGACCTACAGAAAACCACTTCAAGTTGCCTCTCTGTTGAGAATGACTGATTGAATTCAGCCATTTTTGAGTCATTATTAGCTTCATCTCTAGTTTTCCCAATGTTGGAACGGATAACTTCTTTTGGTGCACTGTTGTTGGGATCAACCAGTGTGCTTTTGGCGGCCAGCTGAGGTTCAGTTTTAGCAGTTGTCTTCATAGTACCTGCTCTATCAACAAAACTTGAGATGTTTTCAACAGCTTCAGATATTGCATCTGAACCTAGTAATCTCTTTTGCTTCTTACTTGAACATTCCTGAAATTCACTGGGAATCTCTATGGAGTTTACTTGAACTACATTTGTTAGCTCCAATGTTTTGCGCTTTCTCACATGCTCCTGAGCATGCATTACCATGGCAGGTGCATCCACATTTGAAGCTTCAGAGGCTTCTGTGCGACAAAAGGTCCCTGAAGCAACAGATATCTCTTCCTCAGGAATACATTTGTCACCTTTAGTTGGACCTCCACCATCACCAGCATCACTTGGTGCTGCAACATCAGAGGCACCTGGATTTTTTTTTCCCTCTTCTAAAGTTGCAGTTCTCGTTTTATTCAAAGCAGAATTGGCCAAACCTTCTGGCAAGTTTTTGACATCTCTAAGCTGAAAGAAACTTAGATAACATTAATATCAATTCTGGATGGTGGTATGGCAGGTGCAAATGTAGGAGCAGATGTCAGAAAGTAAAGTAAAATACCCAAAATACTTCACTAATTCTTTCACCAAGTTCCAAGGGTTTCATAAATACATCCAAGTGGCAATAGTAAAACACCAACATAACACTATGCATAAGCAATGTTAGAAGAAATTATTGATCAAGATACAAACGGATGCACTATACCATCACTTGAATGACAAGCTAGCTTCACACAGATTGTCATAGGAAGCAAATCATGGATAAGATAGTGAATTGTATATTTAAGAAGTCTTTATTGCAACATGTCAAATGCATAACGTCATCTGAAATACATATATAACATCTCACCCACCCTGTTGATATTGATTTGTTTTTAAGTTCAAATCTTGTCAGAGAGGTCCAATTGACCAGAGAATGAAATACTAATTGCATACAATTTAGATTTACAACAGAAGTAATAATTTAAAATAAACAAAAATAAAAAATTGAGTAGATTGTTAAGTACCAAGAGAAAACATTGGTCACTGCATGGCTTTCTGTCATCCTCATATTCAGACCAATATGGCTGCTTCTCACTCTGTCAACCAAAGACACTTATTAGATAAACAATACAAGCAGCGAAACAAGTTAAAAGTATATACCATAATTTTTCTACTTACAGGATTGATCAGAGTTTGAGAACAGCCATGTAGGCGGCAGTCAAAAAGCTGTTTGACATGAACAAGCACATAAAGTTGTTCAAGAAACTCGGGAATATATAGGCACTTCATTTCTCAAGATTCTTAATATCAGGTAAGAAATGAAGACCGCATACCAAACACCGACGACAAAATAAGTTATCAAAAGAATCTAAAGCAGCACTTAGACTTTTTCCCAGAGATATGCCCTTCTCAGATGCAGAATCACCAGATTCTTCTCTATTTTGTTCCTCATCATATTTTTCCTTGAGGATACCACATCTCTCCTGAAAAATCTCAAATACAACATGAATGCCTCTCAAACCCAAATAAAGGCAACAAAGAAGGAGTATAAGTGCATAAAATGAATATAGTTCAAGAGAATGCCTGGATTTCTGAAGAGGACACTCCTATGAACTGGCTAACGATGTTTAGCACTTCGTCAGCCAATCCATGTTCCTGAAAGACCATCCTGCAAAAAAATTCAAGATACATATCATGAATGCCAATGCTAGTTGATTGGTTACAATTTATAAATCCGGGCATCATGAAGACCAAAAAGATAAAAAGAAAGAGCCATCTTTCATGGATAAATTTCACTTGTTCAAATTTAATGCAGTAAAATCCTTGAATTTGAAAAGGAAAAGTGATAAAAATGAAAGTTCACATATGTCCAAACCTAACTGAATAGGATACAATGACGTGATCGTGATTAAGAAAGTATAAAGTGAATCTAACAAACACTATTAGCTGCAGTAGGTTCTTTTGTCCCTTTTCTCTCAAATTGATATCCCGTTTTACAGAAAGTATTATCAAAACAAGTGTTATATCAGAATCAATCATTGGAAGAAAGGGGAGATGAAAAAAGGGAAAATGTATATCAGAAGCAAGTGAATTCAATTCATGGTCTGAAGCTTTGAAAAGCTCCTCTGAATTTACCAGAGAATTCGATCTTCACCCTCAGAAAATTCATGCCTCTCGTCCTCGGGTTCTGCAGTTTCTTCCTCACTGTCGCTACAAATAAGTGCTTCACTACCATGTTGATCATAGTATATGCGTCTCCTCCCAACGACTGACTGATCTTCTGCCATTCTCTGATTTCTGTGCTGTGTGAAGTACAATTAACATATAACAGCAAAACTAGAACTTCATATGAAACAAGACAAGAGAAGAAATAAATGGGAGTTTAGTTATCACAGGAAAAAAAATTGATGCGCATGCATGTACAATTGCCGGTTCAGTTGAAGTTGAGATATTGTTCTCAATTTAAACCTGCTAAACAAGGCATACATCTACTAATTTCAGACCTGTCCAAAAATATCCAGGTAGTGTATGGGGGTATCCTCTCAATAAAAGGAATCTTCGTGCTTGTTGAGGGCATAACATCATGAACAATAACATAATCTTTATCCCCTGATCCTTGAGCAAATCCCCCATACTTGTAGATAGGGCTTCCAATTCTTGCAATATTAATATTTGAAATTTCAGTCTGCCCTGCAATTAATGGATTCCTCCTTGATGCAGCCAACATAATCTGCGAAACATCACTTTCTAGTTTCTTCCTATTTTTCTCAGCTTTTTCCTGAACAAAATTTAAGTATCAGTTACTTATTCTTATATAAAGACTAGAGACACTAACAAATGAATGCCAATTAAGACTGAATGATTTCATTCATGAATTAAAGGTTCCAGCTAAAAATACTAAACAAATTGGAGCAATTTACCCTATAATCACTCTGCACCATCTAGCCGATTATACGCTTGCACTCTGATCAAAAACTGAAAGAAACCTATTAACGCTGAATGATTTTCATTCATGAATGAAAAGAATTACCAGGAAAATAAAGGATATCATTTGATCACTCTGCAATGCAATATGATCGAAGAACATTTCAGACAACTGAGAAGAAGAATGCATTTTTAGCATTCTGATTTTGCATGGATTAAAGGGTGTTACTGTAACATGGGCATGATATAGTGAAGTAAAAAGCAGCACGTTATAGAAGAGTGGTATCATCAACCAATATCATATGATCACTTAGAGCAAACGTGAAATTCGCTTACTTTTATTGAAACAAGTCTCTCTGCTTGAATTTGCTTTTTAATTTGATTTAATTTATACGAGAGGCTCCTAATACCCTCATCTGATTGTTCTCCATGATATTTCTGCCACATTCACAACAGAATGGTTAAATTAATCATAAGAAGCAATCAACTTAATCAAGAAAAAATTAAGAGGATATAATAAATATGATTAAACAATTTTAATGTTTATCTTTCATACTCACATGTAATAATTACAAGAAAAATAAACCCTAAATCATTATCAATTGTATTCTTTTTATCTTTCTCTTTTCCCTCTAATGTAACAGCTGCCAAACAGAGTTGAACATGCAATTGTTTATATTAAGCGCTTAAATTTTGAGAATTCCAAATTCTAGGTAAAAGTTATACAACCCAAACATTCATAAAAGCATAAATAATGAGTAATTCAACAAGTTAATCTCCATAATAATCGGAAGCAACAACGGTGATTACTGTCAATTACGTTAATAAGGACATCTTTAACCGAACGAGGAAAGGAGATAGAGAAAGGAGAGAACTATGATTTCCAGAAATCAGAGGAAAACTGAAAGAAACGGTATAGGGAGAAACTAACTCTGATTTTAGAGGCAGGGTCTGTTGATTTCGACACCATAGCTACTGTTTGCTTCCTCTGCTTTGCTAGCACCCTGCAGCTCTCGGTCGTGAAACAAAAGAGAGACACCAGATGAGCAAATGATTTCGACACGTGTCCAGAGCATGACGTGTCCGACACTTTCGTAAACGCGTTAGGCCCAGAATGTCTCAACGACATGGCCCATTTATTGATTGAAATGGGCCGCCCTTGCTCCCCCTACATACGTCGAAGGCTGAGTTACTGGACATAGATTTTGTTCATTGTAAAACATTGTAAATTAAATTGATTATATTAAAAATTAAATACAAAAAAAAAAAAGCAAACCAAATAAATAATAAATTATCAAATAAATTAAATTAAAAATTAAATATAGAAAATAGAAACTGAACTGAATAAAGTATAAATAAAAATTAAAATGGAAAATTTGAAAAATTGTGATTTTATAAGCCAGGAGGGACCATATGGAAGAATGTGGATTTTCAATTTAATTTTTTAAATTTTTGATTAATTAAAGCATATCCAAATCTAATTAAATTAAAGAGATTGGTATTATCATATTTTTATAATGTTTTATTTTGAAAATATTGAGAAAATTAAACTATGAATAAGGTAATAGCGTGAGCAGAGGCTGAGAAATTTAAGACCAAAGTTGCAGGGAAAAAAATACGCATAAAAGCCTGGAAGGAATGTCTTAAAGTGGAAGCCTTTATGAAGAATTGGCAAGGTTTAGAACATAAGCTATTTTCAGGATCTATTACTTGCAAGGAACTTCCGTGGTCTAACTCTACAGAATTTCCAAGCTGAAAGAGAATGCAATGGCGTTCCCTTCCAACCGATAATTAAACACTTTCCATCTTTATCAATACTACAGCCATTTCCATAAGCAAATTGCTTTGGTACCAAACCAGCCTGGTAGAATGATAACTCGCTGAATCCTATTTCCACCATTTTAAATCTTGAAAAGAATGCCCTCCAAACTTCTATCTTTACACTTCTGACGATCCTTTCATTGTCATCCGCCGCCAGAATTTCTCGTATCCCTCGACAGAAAGTTGCTTCGATTACAGATTTACACTCCAGGTTCTGATCCAAGCAGGTTTCAAGGCAGTCAAAATATGCACTGTAGAAGAACAAAGCTTCTATGAAACGGTTTACGAAATTCGGTGAGTTGTGATTTGCTTCAACTTCCGCAACTACCATTATGGATGGTTTCAGATTGTTTATAACTCTCATTAATTTGTCTAAGCTTTCAGGACTTGAGATCAGTGTCCTGAGAAACATATTGGAAAAAATAACCAAGTATTCATCTGATGAAATTTTGAATAGCTCCTGCTTGATATCGTTTATGCTTGGCAAACAAACTGCCCTGAATGTGAAAGGAACGTTCATGGATCTGGCAAAGCTTTCTAAACTCCTTCCTGTCTCTTGGATCTTCCTATGATTGTCTGCTAAACCAAAAGCAGTCACCGTGAGATGTTCGAGTGGATGGCGTCTGCGCTCGGCAAGAGCTTGCATCATTGCTGTCCATTGAACTCCACTCCTAATGTCAAGATCAATCACATGGAGTTTCCGGGCTGATCCAAAGTTTTCCATAATGGCTTGGATTGATGTGAGTTGCGTAACTTGACTAACAGGAAATTTAAGGTAAGCATTGAGAACCGCAAGGTCGGCATTTATCCCATGGAGAGCATCATGGTTTCCTTTTCTTTCCTTTGGTGTGAAACTTCCTGTTGCTTTGTCAATCCTCTCTCGAAGAGCTTCAGCGAAGCAGTAGACAACTTTTTGAACTGTATTGGCATGCTCAAATGCAATCCATTCGCAGCAGGAAAGCAATCTGCTTGCTCGATCAAATTGCTGATAGCCTACTTTCTCTGCCGCAGCCAGAAGAAGATGAGCAAGTTCTACATCCTTTACTTCCTCTTCAGACAGGTCAGAAAGGGCACAGCCAAAAGGGCGCATAAGCATAGAGTGATCATCATACCTTTGATCAAATAATTGTATATATCTTGCTCCAGCTACCCTTATAATCTCTTCGGCTGATAATTTCTTTTGACCACTGATACGAGTATCGTTGCTTGCCTTGCTGCTACATTGGTTCGTGCTCAATTTCTTGAGACCTCCTCCGTAATTGTTGAGTAGCTCCAATGAAGACGACCGAGCAAATGGGTATGAGAATTCATTGTTGGATTTGGCAATATTCTCCGATCTCATTACTTCCTGAATTACCTGAGGTGGAGTAAGAGAACAAGAACCGAAGTACTCATCCCATGTCAAACAATTTGATATGGCAGGCAACTGGTTCTGAAGCGCCTCCTGCTCTGGACCATTATCGAAGAACTGTAAACCTTTATTGGGAGTAATATTATCCTGATAATCACCATAATCGGGACATAGAGGATAAACCTGACTCAACTCTTCCACCGAGAGCAAAGGGTCATCATATCCTTCCATTGAAACTCCCAACTTCTTAAAATCTTGACCATGAGGACTATAGGCACTCTGGATTTCACTGAAACCCAACGGAGCAAAAGAATAGAAACCACCGGCCATTTCAGAACAGAAAGCCGATCCGAGACAATTACGGGTTAACTGATCAACAGAGGCAGAAAACGGAAGATGGTTCAAGACTGTGGTTGTTACAAAAATCATGGAAAAGTCCGAGGCGTTCCAACCAAATAAAATACATGTAGCGAGGATGGTAACGGCGAAGTTGACATTTCAGAATGGCCATCAAAGCCTGCTTTGGATTAAGCAAACTTTGTGCGTAAGATATGAATGCCTTTTGTTGTTATGGTCATTGTTGTTACTTAAAACAATAGCAAAACTCCAAAGGATGATGATTACATTTATAATTGTTATTATAATTAAAAAATTGGTATTAAAACAAACATACAATTTAAATTTAAAACTTTTTATAATATGATCGTGGGTCGGTTTTTTCCATTTAATATGATTTTTTTTATGAATAATACGCTGCCTTTTATTACAGAAACCTTATTATGGTTGACCGACAAAAATAGAGACAGAATCCGTCAAAAAAATATGAACACAACCTGCCTTATTAGTAGATGTTTAATTACAACATGTAAAGTAATAAAAACCAAATCTTTAGAAGAGGAAAAATAAAAAATCAAAAGGCTTTCTTTACCTTTTCCTTCCCTCTTCATTAAAATTGACTCAGACCTTGTTATCAATCTCACAAGGATCAGATTCATCAGAAGAACAGTCAGTATTCCTTATTACTCTCTTGCAAAGCAAAATCATCATAACCCACATTGTAACTTTGACAATTCTTAGCATACCGATCGTTACCGTAAGGTAATAAAGCCACCAACCGATCAAATCAGCCATGTCCCTGCCCATCATCAGCTTTCTCTTTGCCTCTACCACAATTACAAGAGATTCAATCTCATCTCTCAATCTCCACCACCATAAACTACCAAAAATCATAGCCAAACACACCCTTTCTGCCCACTTCTCCTTCTTACCGAACCCAAAGATTGTGTCATCGACAACCGGTTTAACTACGGTTCTTGACCAATAAAGCATGGTCTCGTGCAAACCCAGGAAAAATATAATCCTACTTAGTAAACTTTTTTCAATATCAAATCTGTGCGCATCAATTCCAGCTTCTACGCTCCCTTCAAGTCCTAACCCGACACACAATTGCAACGTACATAGCAAAATCCATGCAACGCATAAACGATGTCGTCGAGATTCACCACCTGCTGACGAATATGACTCGTGATTGAGAAGGTTAAATTTACCTGTCAAGCCATGGAGAAGAGTGGATATGCTGAAGACGGAAACAATCAAATAAAGAAGTGCTGGATTGCAGTGTAAGGGAAAGGAAAAGAGAAAAGAAGAAGAGGGTTGATCAGGCTGTGAGTGATGATCAGATTCAGATGTGATGATCAACAGGAAACTGTAAGTAGAAAGCCTGGCTAAGAGGAGAAACGAGAGAGGAAGCAATACGGTAAGAAGGGTGATTGTTAGAAGATGAAATGGCTCTGCAAAGAGCTTCCGAAGCTTAGCAGCTGCTTTCTGTTGCCAATTCAGACACCCCATTTTCGTCTTGTACCTGAAAATTTCAGAAAAACTTGATTACATGACAAGGAACATGAAGTGGGCAGGTATGTATTTATGTGACCAAACATCTAGTTAGCTTTGGTGAGGGATATATAATTCTATTGAGTGGTTGTCACGTCCATGACTCAAGTTAGTTGATACAGCAGAGTCTTATTTTCTTGATTCTATAATATGCTTCATGCAATTTTAATACAATGTATTTCTTATGTACGAACCAATCAATTGAATATGAATTGATATTATTACGTCATTCCACCCATCTTCGTTGAAAACTTACAATAGGGATGCTTAGTGGGTGCATCAAATAATATTGTAATTTTGGATCAAGTTTTTGTCAAAAGCAGCTGACTCACCCTTCTATATTTTTTTATTGCCAATTTCCAATATGTTTTAATATTAAAATAGATTTATTATATTTATTTTAATTTATTATATAAGATTATAAATTCATGATATATATCAATTTTTATTAATTATTAAAAATTTATTAGTTTTATATTAATTTATAATTTCTTGCTGATTTTTTTCTTTTTATTAAAATTTAAGAGGATGAAAATCCCTTATTAGATTTGAACCTCATTAATAAAAATTAATATATTATTAACGAATTTTTTGAAAGAATTTGTTTAATATGGAATATTCATTTGGGGGAAATATTTGAAGTATTTGACCGAAGTTTCACGTAGACGCTAATGTAGAATATTGAATGATTATAATTTCCTGAGGAAGCAGTTGATGGGATAAAGCTTGGAATGCTTCAAAACCCCAACAACGCTTTTTAAGTACGTTGGCATGTTATTGTCCTTCTATCTAATCAGAGTTGTTTAATTAATCATTTCATCATTAATCAATAATTAATATTTAAATGGTGCAAAATTTTCATTAGGTTTGACTTCCATAATAAGAATATATTATTAACTTATTACATCATCATTGAATACAAATGATATTTTATCATATTATAAATTTAATATCATTATAATTTCACTTCAGGGTTGAAAAATCAAAACCAATTAATAAATTTTATTTGATTTTATTTAAAATCTTTTAATTTAAAAATTTTTAATTAAATTAATTAATTTGATTTAGAGATTTTAAAATTAATAAAAATTTTATTTAATTTTATCAATTCAATTTAATAATTGAACTGATTATTTGTTCAGTAAATTTATATATTAAAAGACCAGAATAAGCTAATGATCTTCCATTACATACGATTAAGGTTCATAATAATACATGCATGGGTGTAGTCCAGTTGGTACTCGGACGTGGTGTTGGTACCAAGAAGTCACGGTTCGAGTCTTGGCAGCCGCAGTGTGGGAGTAACGCCCTCTGGGTGGACTCCTTGTGGGCACCAAGACCTGGGTCCCCGTCTAGGAGGCCGCTAGATACCATGATTTACCCTCCCTCACGATGCTCGTCGGGTCGGGGGATGAGGCCCCTGGGGTGAGGGTATCACCTTTTTTTTTGGTACCAAGGTTCATAATAATAGGTAATGAACCTAACAAGGAAGTAACCACTTGCAATGGCCCCAGGCATGGGGATTTATGTTAGTGTGGGTCCCTCATGCATGGAGGGACAGCCACAAGTCAAAGAAAAAGGCTGCATATTTCAAGTTTTTCGGTGACCTCTTTTATTGATTTTATTTTTCTTTGGTTGGTAGCCTAATTTTGTTGAATAAACAGGCTGCCTAAACCGCGTATGAGTGCCTATAAAAGGCATTCAACCCTTCTGCTAAAATCATCAAAAACACACAAAACATAAAAACAAAAATAAAAGAGCAAACGAAAAATTGCTCTGAAGGGTTTGGGGAGAGGAAAAATAGTGAGATTATTATTTTAGGTCGGGAAACACCTTGTGAGCCACTATTTTATTTTATCCCTTGTGTACCTACTATTTGTAATAGTGGAAGATTTATTGTGAGTTTTTGTCCGTGGAC
>CANYBF010240928.1:0-10436 GCA_948192965.1 Dalechampia spathulata | reverse complement strand
AAAATCAAATCAAATCAACACAAAAGTAAACAAAAGGTGGATAGAGATTACCTATGTTGATTCTCCAATGCTACTTGAAGCTTTCCAATCCAATCCAATGCAATCCAATGCTTAGGTAAGAATCAAACTCAAATCCTAATCAAACTAATTGGATTTTTGGTATTTTAATCAAAACTAATCAAAACAAGTTAATTGCAATGTAAATCAATCAAATTCTATTAGATTTAATCAATTTCAAGCTAAATTCAAGCCTAGAATCAAGTTACAATTCACGTTCTTTTTCAGATTTGAGAGAAAATAGAATTTGAAAACCCTAACCAAAGTTGTCCTCCCGCCAAAATAACAGACTTTCAAATTATAACTGACTCTAGGAACATACCCGATCGGGTAAACTAAAGAAGAGAATCGGGTAAACAACTTACCCGTTCGGGTAAGTTGCATACCCGATTCGCCCCTTTAACTTACCCGAACGGGTAAGAGATAACTTACCCCAACGAGTAAGAGGCAACATACCCGAACGGGTAAGAAGTGCAAAATGGCAAAAAAACACTCCTCAAACAACCCTAAACCGAACCCTGAACCGCACCAGGGTGAACCAGGAACGCCCGTAAAGGCAAACAGTGATAGAATAAACCCGATTCATCCCAATCGATCCGAGAGGCTCAAATTTTAGGGTGCGACACATAGCATGTAGGCTATATGTTGCATACATAGCACTATATGTAGTGCATATAGTGTGTAAAAATGGAAGAAAATCAAGTTTTTAGTTAAAAACGTGAGATCCAAGCCAAATCTAAGCAGATTTAAGGCAAAAATAAGTTGTTTTGATTACAAATAAGCATTAGAAATCATTAAACAAGAAATATTGAAGCCAATCATCAAGAAAACAACCCAAAAATCATAGATTTATAGCAAAAATGGTAAGAAAATGGAGAGAAGATAGGTATTTAACTCACCACAGTTGGTTGGACTTATAGATCTTGATTTCCAAATATGTTTAGGGACCTAAATAATGTTAATTAGTCTTTAAAAACCTATATTGATTACTTAATTAAGTGTTTAATTAATTGAGAGTGAATTTTGGCAGAGTTTAGGGTTGTTTTGCTAATTTCTGGACCATTTTTCATGAGCCTAAGGCTTATATTTATAGTGGGAGGTATTAAGGTTTGGGAAGTCTCATTAGCAATATTGGATTTCTAAAAATTTTAAGTTATATGCATGGCATGTAGTGCTATGTGTGCCACACATAGTCTATATGCGTGGTATGTAGTGCTAGATACCACACACATAGCCTTTTTAACCTGAAGCATGCAGCCCAATGTAAGCATATCGGGATGTGCTCCATATGCCCAATAAGCATCATTTGATGTCCTAAGACATTGTATGATATGAAGCATATTAGATTTGGCCAAAAAAAGGCCACTGATCAAAAGCCTTTTTTCACTATATACGTGGCATGTAGTGCTACATGCCACGCACATAGCATTTTGCATACTATAGGCTCCGCCTTTCTCGAGTGAAATGTAACATGCTCTATATGTCCAATAAGCATCATTTGGTGTTCTAAGATATTATGCTATATGGAACACGTTAGATTTGGCCCAAAAAAGGGGCCGACCAAACGTCTTTTTCGTTATATACATGGGATGTAATGCTATATGCCACGCATATAGCATTTTGCATGCTATGTGCTCTACCTTTTGTGAGTGAAATGTAACATGTTCCACATGTCTAGAACACTTAGAGGAAGTTCAAAAGCATATGCATAAATTGAGGTCAACATCGAGGACCCGTATCGAGCCAAATCAATGAAAACTTGAAACTGTCGTGCACGAGTGAAAAGTCAAGGTCAATACTAGTATACTATATCATATCAAATACTATTATGTACATCATTACTTTATGTACATATCAATATAAGTATGATTACAGTGCATTCATCATTTCATCCACTATACTTTCATGATATATGAATAATAATGTATGTCTGTGAGAATGCATCATGCTTTTCATTCTTCCTCTAATTTTCATGTAATATCTCATTTCTTTTTGTATGATTGTGTATAGTCTCATATTAGGTATATTTTCTCTATATACCAGTATTGTATTATTCTCTGGTTCCCGTAGGAACATAAAATTTCTCTATGGTTCCATGATAAGAACCTATACTGTATGATTACATCCAGGGAATCGATAATAACTGTATGACCTAGTATGTTATCAATTAATATTGCTATATTTATCACTTCCTTTTTCCCCTTATATTCTTTGTATGATATGTTATGAATATGTCTTTATATATGGATAATTCATGACATGATGCATAGTTGATACTTTACTGATCATATGCAATGAAGTTCATATGATATAATGCACATTATAAACTCATTACGTTGATATTATAACCAAATGAGTTAGAAATCATTATTTTAAGACCCTAAAAGTGGTCATGAGGTGAATAGCACAAACCTGCTATTACTTTGCCTTTATCGATACTTGAAGGAGAAGTATGAACTTTATGAGTTGAACTTATAGCATTTCCTTTTTACATTCATTTAGTAAAGTTATTCATATATTGTACTTGACTTATCATCATATAAGAATCCATAATCATTCATGACAAGTAACCACTATTAAACTTTGATTAACAATAAGCATATCAACGCAATACCATCTTACAACATTTCACACTTCACAATTAGAGGTCATATAGACCTTCTAGCAAACTTAAGGCCTTGCATCAAAACATCATCTATTTAGTATAATAGTGAGTTTTAAGGCTTAGGTAGTTGCAATATTAAGTTTAGATACCTCAAACACTCATTCTATAAATGACTGAACCATGAATAACAAGGTACTAGTCATTTGGTCAAGTATACTACTCATGGGTTACTATTCATTTAGTCAATTTTACCTATATTGGATTTGTAATTGTATGTACATAACTATTCATTTAAGCATTTAAAATAAGTTCATTTGGTGAATCATATTAATACTTAAAGGTCCATGCAATATATGCATTCATATATTCTACATTCATGTAACCATCTTCATTACATGAGCATTTTGACTATGTAAATGATCTTTAAATAGAGCAAACCATATACCAATGGAAACTAGACTCAATAAGATTTAATTTGAGCTATTATTTACAATTTTTGGAATTCATTTAGGTTGTCAAATTTTAAAAGACCATATATCTAAGTTTTCTGCCTAATTTCTGCTCAAATGGAATAGTCCTTATTATGTGATATTTTTGACCTAGCAAATAACCTTAAAATTTTTTTAGCTTAGTACTATTAGGAACTAAATTCAAATATATTTCCAATGGTATATTACACAAAATGTTTTCATAGGATTAAGGCAGTCAAAATACAATTACCGTAAACCCTTAACTTTACCTTTAAAGTCTGTTTCTATCAAGCACTTGTATATATCATGCATACCTCTTCCTTTAAGCATCCAAATTACTTCACAATTTTACCAAACTAAACACACACATATATAAACATGTTATACACACTTTGAAGTCCAATTTACTAGCCAATATGCATTTAAACTCAACTTAAGGTAGCCTTACACAACCATATACACATTCTACCCCTATTGCACTCATTTGTGCATATAACTTGCAAACTCATTCCAATTGCATTCAAACTTTATTTTTATCAGTATATCACCATAATTCATCATATTTATATACAATTTAATGAGTTACACATTAAAACCGAATTGTAAAGGTCATTTCCTAGGAGGTGAAAATTGGGCAGCACCTTTGAATTCAAGTCATCATCACATATAATCATCCTTCCATCAATATTTAAGCATACCAAACCTTAGAATTACCATTAATCATCATTAATACACTTCAAATAGTAATTAAAGTGATTGATTCAAGGGTTAAAAATTAGGGATTTATACAAAATCCATACATCATAATAGAATTCCATCCGGTTATAAGAGAACACTAAATTCAATAACCTAATTTTCCTATCTTTTACCAAACAATCCAATTCATCCATTTTAATATAATCAACACAAACCTTACAAAAATTCACTTCTTTATTAAGCATGTAAGAAAGCATAAAGAAGAAGAAGAAGAAGACATATATATAGCTTATATAATCTAAAAGAAGCATAGAAATTAAAAACTACATATGATCTTACCTTGGAATATTGTTTTTTCTTAAGTTGGGGTACAAAAAGAAAGAGAAGAGGATTTTAAAATAATATAAGACTTATCTTGACCATGATAAAGAAGAAGCCAATCACATTTTGACATTTGGCAAGCTAATGCTTCCTTACTTAAACCAATTTACTTCCTCTCTTTTATATTCATTTTTACATCATTGTTTATATCATACTTACATAATAAATGCATTTATCACTCATCAATATAGCATGGACATAAATCATATATACAATTTACTTTCCAATTATAACCTTAACTTTCCATAAAATACCATTTATACCCTAGCTTAAAATTTACATATCATTGCTTCAACTTTACTTTAATTTATATTTACACACTTTAAATCATACTTATCACATAATAACATGTTAAACATGATAAGGTGTCACTTTGTATATTTGCTACCACTTTAAATTCAGTTCCAAAACTATACTCGACCTGAGTATCATCAATACTCGGGTTGAGTATATTACTGCCTTACTTGACTTGAATGCGTTGTTGCCTCTGTGGTCTTATTTTTCTTTTCCAGCATTATCCTCAACTCGAGTAGAACCATACTTGACTCAAGTGTGTTGATGCCTCCAATTTTTAAGGTTATACATATAAATTACATCTTAGAGTTTCCTTAAAAACATTTAATAAAAACATACCAAAATCACATCTTTAGTGCATAAACACTCCTATAATAATCTTTTCACCTTCTTTTTATTATCTTATCTATCAATTCCATATCATATGGAATTCCTCTATCCATAAAGCACTTTATATCATATTCATCATGTCAACACATTCATGCACTATATCTCATTCATGCATTTTATGCACTAATCAATCATTCTCTATAACGTATTTATAAAATACATGCATATAGGGATGTTTTGTATGTGTGGATGTGATAATGAGCACCTTTGATGAGGTCATATTAATTAAAGTAAAGTCTTTACTATTAATTTGTTGACTTTGACTATCCCTTATCCTTACCCATGTTAATGTCGGGAATTTACTCCGTTATAATCATCTTATTAGGGAGAGAGTCTAAGCTCTCTTAGTCATCCCTTATTGTTTAACTTGATAATATTTCACAGCCTGTCTATCAAGATTGAGTATTATTAGGAGGGTTTATAATCAAAGAGCCTTTGAGTTTTTACATCATGGTGTTGTTGATGAAAGCATTAACCATTATGTCATAGTTGAGATCTTCTATTAAAGTTATTTGATCCTTAAATCTTTATAGATAATCATATAGAATTTCCCATTTTTATTAGATGCATTTTTGAAAGTTAGATGTACATTTTTCTACATTACCCTAGTGATGAAGATGCTTTAAATTTCATGATAAATGTTGTAAAATTATGAATAAAACCTGAAGTAAGTCATTAGTACCATTTTTGGGCAGCCCCCTTTAATATTATAGGGAAGACTTTGCAAAGAGTGGCATCTATTACATCACGAATTATCATGGAGACTTGATATTTATTTACATGGTCAACAAGATTACTCTTTTACCATAGGAATTTAGGGATAGTACTTCAAAATTCCCTTGATAACATTTTTGTATGATAAGCAATGTTAGGGGTGAATCATATGTATAAATTTTATTAGCTATTCAAAATGATCAATTTGTTTGCCTTACTGTCCTGTCTAATTAAGAATTTTTATCTTGGTTTGGTCAACCCATCATCTAATCTCCATTGACTACTCTTTTTTCTTTTATAAGAGTTGTTCTAACTACTTCTGCAGTTCCTCTTATTATTATTGCATCTCTGTTGAATTAGCTCAATTAGAATTATAATGTTATCTCTTTTACTTTTCTAGATAGGGTTTGCTTGTATGATTGGTTCTTTTAGTGGCATGATTGGTGGGTTAAAAGAGTTATGTTCATGGTTTATGATAATTAGGGTGTGATTACTACATTAATTTGTCACAAGATAAACCTTAGAAGAGAAACTTATTAAAAGTTTTGTAAACAATGTTAAATATGGTAAACTTAAAAGAGCTTACTTGGAATCTCAAGGATTAATTTAGTAAACTGGCCAGTTTCAATCATAAAGTAGAATGAGAAGGCTAAGTGAAGTGCCCTTATATAAGTTTAATGCTTAAGTTAGCAAGTATGAGAGAATAAAATATTTAAGAGATGATTATAATAGTATGCATACCTGTACCATGAAGAATGGGCTTATATATACAATATAATACTAACCTTTTATATCTTGGTTATATAAGGAGAATTAGTTGGATCTATATTTTGTATGGATGGTAATTACTTAATAAATAGAAATTGAGAATCCTAACTGGTTAGACATTTTCATATGTCATCATTAGATATTAAGGACTTATAAAAACATCACATCCATGTAAAAAAAATATTGCTTAATCATTTATTTATAAGCTATAAAATAGGTATAGTTTAATGATAAAATACCAAATAAGATAAGAAGAGGTTGATAATAAAATTTTAAATAAAGCTATCATAAATTATTATTATCATCATTGTTGTCATTATTGATAATATTTCTTTAGGAAAAATTAAGTTATAAACATATTTTATCATGATTTATGAATGATTACTAGATTATTGAATAAACTTTGTATGGAATTGTATCCAAGATCATCATGTTTAGTCTAGAATTACTTACAAACATGAAGGCAACCAAAACTTCATTTGTCATTTTGTCATGGTTATTTATATCTGATTCACGGTAGTTGGATGTTTGTGTTAGTCTCATTAATCATATTTATATTGATTTAGTGTATTATATATAATATTTAATATTTCCATTATATACATTGAAAACTTTATGATTAATAAAAAATAAATCTTTAATATATGAAAGTCTTAAATAACTTAATAAAAAGTTTCATTTTAGCTCTCATTAATCTCTTATATTATGTTATTTTTATTTTAATTAAGCTCCTACTAAGGATGGGTATGGATCTTGAAGTTTTAATGTCACACCTAAATGGTGAAAGCATGCTATCATAAAATGATTAATAAAAATAATGTAATCAGGAATTCATTAATCATTTTACAAAAGATCTATAAATTTTTTTTTACATCGATAAGGTATACTCAGTCTATATTTGTAACTATTGTTTTATAACTTATGGTTTGTTGTCACCTGTTCGTATAAAATATGCATATGTAAATTATGGCATGTCATTAAATAACTGTTATCATATGTTATTTATGAAATTTAAACAAGCCCCACACTAAGTAGTTTTAGCATCTCTACTATTACACAAACATAAAATATTTTATCGTCAACAATTACATAATAATAGTTGCAAAAATGAAAACATCTGCTAGGAATACATTATACTACCAAAATTGTGTTATGAGGTTCAAATAAGCCTCAAAATATCCTGACTGTACTAGTGCCTCACTGATCCAAACACTCTTGAGAACTACTCTAACCTGTGTCCATTAAACAATAAATCCATGTTTTCCTAATATATCTCTATATTTTCTGTATTTTTTCTATATTTCATGTATTCTCTATATCTGAGTTTTCTATATCTATAACTGTATTTGTATTTATATCTATATTATCATATCTGTATCACTATACCTTCATTATTCCTCCAAAATGCCATGCTAATTATGTATGATGTAAGACTTATGCCTTTATCATATATGCATATGCATAATGCTAACTTAACTATAAAATGATAATATTTCAAAATATTAATATAAATCACATTAATAAAATATAACGATTGTATGACACATAACAAATCATCACCATATTCCTTTTATATAGTTAATACAATTTATCATATAATTATATTTATAAATAATTATTAATCTATATTCGTACTAATAGGTGAAATATACTTATAATTACAAACCTTTATATTTTACCTATGAATCTCATTTGTAGATAATTAATATTAGAAACAAACCTACTTTCACTTTGCCCTTATTTGTTAGTGAAGTAAGGGTATCGATTCTTTTATTCACTTCACTTATTATACATGAATTAAATTTTTTTTAATGCTTTGGTTACATATATTAAATAATTATTTTAAATGTCCTCATATATTAAATAGCCCTAGGTAATCGATAAGTTAAAATCAAAATTTATTAATTATCATTCACTTCACTATGAGAATAAGAACATTTTATTACCAATGCTTATTATTTTACATGCCTACATAAGTGATTTATTGAATGTAACATCATACTTTTCAATATGTTTAATGAATCACCTAAGCTCTCATTATCTCTAAGGTAGGCACATAAATATCACATCTTTCTTAAACAATTAATATCTTAAAAATTACATAGTTAGCATCACAAAATGAGGATATAAAATTGCCCATTTAATCAGGGAGTACCCAACTAAGTTTCATAAGTCAGTAAGGGCATACAAACATATATTATTATGTAATATACTTATTATATTCTCCTACACCTTATATGTACCAAATCCTAGAACAAGATGGTTTCATTTCTCACACTAATTACTATAAGAATTATGTGTGAAGACATATGCATAACACCAACATTTTAATCTATGCATTTGATCTAGTGGGACCTTCCATGCTTCTGTATATGTGCACTATATCGTGCAATAGTATATAGTATTATCACCATATTAATATTAATTATATATAAAGCATTCATATTCATATTATGTAGCTAACCAGACTATTAAGCAAGTTCTTATATTAGATGAACATTTGTAAGTTCCAATTTATTTTATGTAAATAACCTCAATTAACACGTCAATAGTTAACAACTCATAGATATGCAACTAATCACTCTTTTCTTTTCAATACATTTGTACATATATATTTTCTAACCATAATGTTAATCTACCCCTAAGGTCAAGGCTTATTAATAAGTAGAGGTTTAGTTCATTATAAGTCAAGTTTCAACCGCATATTTACCATTAAAATGGAGTTATTATTCAACACAATAACTCATAGATTGGCATACAAACACACATAGAATAAGTGGACATTTCCTGCTTAATAAGTCAATGTTCTACTTAATATTGATCTGCTTAAGTTTTATTCAATTATGTGGAGGTTAATAATATGATGCAATCTAACTGGGAAAGGATTAAATGTATTTAATTTAGCCTAATTCCATATTCATAATAAAGGACATCTGGATACTCTTATGCATAGCTTGTGATTAGAAAGCTATATAAATCAACACTCACTAAACTAGATAATGCTTTAACTTTTACGGTCCATTCCAGAGTAAGGATGTTGCATGCACTATCACTTGATTCAATAACCAACAACCTTATCTATATATAACCCTCACATGTTCATTACATTTGGACATATACAAGAATGTGATAGTTATGCCACTAGAATTTAGAAGATTTATAGATTAAGATTATTATTAAATGAGTTTAAATTCTTTAATAATAACTCTTGTACCAACATGCAAGTGTTAAAGCCGTAACCAAAACTTCATATTTCAAGATTCTTGTTAAAGACTCATTTCTCTCTAACTTAAATTACACTAGCTTTAATATATATATATATATATATATATATATATATATATATATGTATGTATGTATGTATGTATGTATGTATGTATGTATATATATGTATGTATTTATTTATTTATTTATTTATGTGTCACATCCTGCATTACGTGACCTTCTGTGCATTTATAAATTAATGTTATGATGAAATTTCTATGTTTATAATGTGATTATGGTATAGAATAGTGAGTATGATAATCAGAAATGCATTTTAAGCGTGAAAATGGGGTATTTCATTTTCTGACGCAAACCCCTAACTTGATGGAAAATGGTACTCAAACTTCGTTTTGGAGTTATATACTTTGAATTTTAATAAACAGTTTTGACTTTTGTACTCACGTTAACTTTATCTAGACATATGTGAATTTTGAAAATTTTAGAATAAAAATTATTTTTGACGTTAAAATTAAATATTAAAATATAAGCGATTAAAAATTTCTAAGTTTTCTTAGAAATTAAGTGAAAATGATTTAGTATGTTGGAATTTAAGAATTATTATTTATGGAATTATTATTTTTAAGTTAGATATATATGTTTTATATCTTTTAATAAAATAGGTTTATAATTAATATATAGGTATATATATATATATATATATATATATGTATGTATGATTAATAAGTTATTAGAATAAGAATATTAAGGGTAAATGGTATTAAGATAATTAGATTAAGAATTGAATAGATTAAGAAAAGAAGTGTTTAATTATTTGAAATTTTGGAGTTAAAAATTTA
>CANYBF010240764.1:0-17304 GCA_948192965.1 Dalechampia spathulata | reverse complement strand
CCTAGGATGGCCGAAGTTGGCCCAGAATGGCCTAGAAAGCCCTAAATCAACTTGGATTGGCCAGAAGTTAACCCAAACTGACTCAGAAGCATTCCTAAATCGATCTGGATCAAGCCGGTCCAAAATGAGGGTGTGACACACTCCATTAAAAATTCTTCTTTAATGCTTAATATATTTTTATGCTCCCTGGATGCATGGTGTAAAGGGAACTATATGCCTTCTTTAATATCATTTCTCTAATAGATGGTATATTTAGTACACAAATCCTCCCTTGATAAGTGATAACTCCATCCTCCCTCCTGCTATATTCTATCTCCTCCTTAATAAGTAGCTTCACCATAACATTAGTTAATTCTTCATCATGTTGTTGTGCCTTCTCTAACTCTCTAATTATCATTGGTTAGACCCTTTTAAGCTAAAATAGCACCATCATCATGCAACTATAAATTAACCTTTAATGCCCTCATCTCAAGTAATAATGGTAATGAGTAGGCTATCATCCTGACCACAGACTTCTGACTCAATGCATCCGCCACAATATTTGCCTTCCTCGGATGGTAGTTAATAATACAATCATAATCCTTAATCAATTCTATCCACCTCCTCTGTGTCAAGTTTAGCTCCTGATGAGTCCCTAAGTATTTTAGACTCTTATGATTAGTGTATATGTAACATTTTTCTCTATAAAGATAGTTCCTCCATATTTTAAGTGTAAACACAATAGCTATTAATTCTAAGTCATGAGTTGGGTAGTTTTTCTCATATGGCTTTAATTATTGAGAGGCATAAGTAATTACCTTCCTTTCTCGCATCAACACACACCCTAATCATTGGATAGATGCATCACTATAGATGATGCATTCTTTCCCTTTGGTAGGTAAGGCTAAAATTGGAGCTTCCATCAACAAGCTCTTCAACTTATGAAAACTTGCTTGGCACTTGTCATCCCACACAAATTTCACCTCTTTCCTTAATAATCTTGTAAGAGGTGATGCCATGATAGAAAAATCCCTTAATAAGTCACCTATAATAACTAGCTAATTCCAAGAAGCTTTTGATCGCAGTCACATTCTTTGAAGGTTTTCATTCCATTACCACTTTAATTTTACTTGGATCCATCTTGATTCCTTTTGCTGAAACAATATGGCCTAGAAATGCCATCTCCTTAAGCCAAAATTCATACTTGGAAAACTTAACATAAAGTTGCTTATTTCTTAAAGTCCGTAATACTATTTTAAGGTGTCTATTATGCTCTTCTTCATCCCTTGAGTACACCAAAATATCATCAATGAGAACGATTACAAAAGAATCCAAGTAAGGTTGGAATACCCTATTCATGAGATCTATAAATGCAGTAAGGGCATTAGTTAGTCTGAATGGCATTACAAAGAACTCACAATGCCCATACCTAGTTTGAAAAGCTGCCTTCACTACATCCTTATCCTATACCTTCAACCGATAGTACCCTAACCTTAAATCAATATTTGAAAACACACTAGCACCTTTCAATTGATCAAACAAATAATCAATTCTAGGAAAAGGATATTTGTTCTTAATTATAGCCTTATTGAGTTGATGATAATCAATGTATAGCCTCAAACTGCCATCCTTCTTCTTTACAAAAATCACTAGAGCTGCCTATGGTGAGGAACTTAGTCTAATGAATCCCTTGTCTAATAACTCTTGCAACTGTACCTTTAATTGTTTGAGTTTAATTGGTGCCATTCTATATGGGGTCATTGATATCATATTGGTTCTTAACAATACTTCTATTCCAAATTCCACTTCCCTTTCGGGTGGTAACCCTGACAAGTCTTCTAGAAATACATCCTCAAACTCCTTTATAGTGTAAACATCATTAAGTTGAGGACTCCCACTTTGAGTGTCAATCATATGAGCCAAATATACATGACACCCTCCTTTTAATAATCTTCTAGCCTTAACTACTGAAATTGGATTCATATATATTATGCCTCAAATACCTTGCACAATTACCTCCTTATATGGCTCCAATGTAAAAGTAACTTGCTTCTTATGATAATCTACAATTGCAGGTGTCTAAACAACCAATCCATTCCTAAAATCACATCATAATCCTTAAAAGGCATTTTTGTAGAATTTACCAGAAATACTATCCCTTGTATTAGGAGAGAACAATCCTTAAACATTTTATTCACCACAACCTCTTGGCCCATAGAGCTAGAAACTAACACCTTATAGCTCATCCTAGCAAGTTTCATAAGACATTTAAAAGCCAAGTAGCACCAATATAAGAATGTATCAATCTAGGATCAATTAATACCAAAACATCATAGTCAAAGAGAGAAAATATAACCATCACTACATCAGGAGCATCAATGTCCTTCTTCTAACTTATGGCATACACTCTTGTAGGAGCATTAGAACCTTTAAAAGGTTGAGCTATACTATTATGGGCGGGGCTTTTGCTATGACCTAGAGTGAGGCTTTTGACAAATAGCATCAAGGGCTTACTTAGAGTGAAAGTTTAGTCTTCTCAAAGGGCTACCTTGAGGAATGAAATAAACTTAAAAGAGTCACCAGATGGAGTCACTATCGGATGGTTCTAAATTCAGTGCAATTGACCTATAGCATGAGTGCTAAGTCAACCCTTTAGAGATGGGTTTGGGTGGTGAAGATTTATTCCCTCAAAGTTTCAAGTTTGATTTTACCATTTTAATCAAGTTAATTATCCTAGGTAGGTGAGCATTCATATGCATGAAATAAGCACACAATGCAATATAACATGGCAGCAATCATAAAAAATATAGCATGGTGAGTATGATATGGTAATCATGACATGACATCATGATATAGTAATTATGATGAACAAAACATAGCATAGGCATGGCATGTGAGATGAGGACATGGCATAAGCATGATATGATATGGCATAGGCATGACATGTGACAGATAATATGACATAGGCATGACATGACATAAGCATGATATATGAAATATGACATGACATAGGCATGACATGTAAAAGATGACATGGTATAAGCATGAAATAGCATAACATACATCATATAATAATGATAAGACAAGCATAGCAGCATGAATGATAATTAATAATGGCTTGGAGAAAGGAAGAGATAGAGATAGGGGAATACACAATGAAATAAGGCTAAATCATACATGTTGAGAAAAACTAATAAAATAGAAGCCTATTCTATTACAAAGGATCTTTAATGATACAAAAGTTTGAGATGTTAAGCAATATCTCCTCCACTCGAGGAAATAAACTTGAGCAGTATGAACCAAAAATGCACGAATGACAAATGTAAATAGATAAATGATTGTTAGGCAACAAACAAGATGTTAGACATGAATGACCAATTCCATGTCATGTAAAAGCATGAATCAAGAGCCAGAGTCCAATGAATGTAATAGTAACACTCAAAACATGAGTCACGTAATGAAAATCATGAAAAGTAATCAATTTTAGGAAAAATCGACTAAAAGCATAATTGGAAAATTCTAAGATCACATGTGATATCACTTAAAAATGAATCAACATTTAATTAAACTAATCATGTCAAGTGATACATAAAATACAATTGAATGAAATTTAATTGAAAAAGCAAGCAAATTAATTGATTTAATGCAAAATCAACATAAATTGATCATGGAACACAAAATTGGACGACTCTAATATCATCTAAACATCAATTAGAGATGAAAACCACATCTAATTCAAGTCCAATCATATCAATTGCAGTAAACATTAAATTAAAAGAGCTTTTAACTTGAAAATTAACTTTGAAGCCAAAATTAATCAAATCAAATTAATGTATGATAAATTCATATCATTAGGGTTACTGTACAACCTCTAATGCTACTAAAAACTTCAATAAGCATAAAAAAATAAGTGAAAATGAGTGAAAAATCATAAAATAGTGGAAAACTTGCAACTATATGTGCCACATATAACATGATATGTGCTACATGTAGTTTATATATGCCACTTATAACATGATATGTGCTGCATGTAGGCTATAGATGCCACATATAACATGATGTGTGCCATATATAACGTGCATAAATAGAAGAAAAATGACTTTTTAAGCAAAAATGCAAGAATCATAAACTCAAGCAAATATGTGACTGTTACAGATCATTCTAGCTATGATAAAGCTAAGAATGCTACTGTTACATTCATGATTAAAGCCAATCAATGGAAAATCAAAGCAAAATCACAAACCCATCAATGAACTCAAAAGAAAAGAGGAAGGAAGAGGCATTCCAATATTCACAAATAATGATTAGCTTTTAATCTTGATTGTAAATGAGTTTAAGGATTTCAAGTTAAGATTAATTAGTCTTTAATCCTAATTAATAACTTAATTAAGTGTTTAATTAAGTGAGAAGTGATTTTGGTAGAATTTGGCCATAATTAACAATTTGTGAACCTTTTTTCCATAAACATATGAGTTATATTTATAGGTGTGGGTCATGGATTGCTAAAAATTAGCAAATAATGTGAGATTCTATGAAATTTAACTAGATATGTGCAATATATAGTGCTATATATGCCACATATAGTGCAAAAAGAGGTTATATGCGCAACATGTCCAAATTTCACCCTTTATGCACCTTATAATGTGAGCACATTAGGATGTGCACCCCATGCTCATCAAGCATCATTTATATCATAAAAACATAGTGACATATAGAGCATGTTAGATTTGCATGGGAAAAGGTGGTGCACCATATGTATCTCAACTAAATGTGTGTAACATGTAGCATTATGTACTCCACACATAAGGAAATACATGCTATATGCTCCACTTTCCACAAGCAAAATGTAATGTGCTCTGCATGTCTAAACCACTTGTAGGATTCTAAAAGGCATGTGTACAAATTGAGATTAACATTGAGGACCTGTACCAACCTAAATCGATGAAATCCTAAAGTTGCAGAATGCAGGTGAAAAGTCATGGTCTATAGTTTACCCCTAATTAGGATCATTTTGAAGTGACATAGGCAAAATTCATCAAAATAAGACCTAGTCATAACATGAACTTTTACTAAAAGCAAAGAAAATACCTGATCGATGCTCATGTTGAGGTTTAGTGCTCATGTTAAGGCTTGTAGGGTGCTCGTACCAAGGCATATTACTCTATGGGGAAAATCATGATTCACTAGGGATATAAAAGTGATCCACTAGGGAAAACTTAATTAGAATGCTTGTGCTAAGGCTTGTGACTTTATTGGGGAAGAGAATGTAATATGCTAGGGATAACTTAACTAAGATGCTTGTGCTGAGGCTTGCAATCCAATATTACAACTAGAAGCTTGATGCTCAAGAGAAGAGATCAGTGCTAATCATAAAGAAAGTGCTCATGCTGAGGCTTCTAAGTTTATGAAAGATCAAAGCTGACTCCTTAGGGATATCAAAACTCATAAACCAATACTGACATTAGGAGCCCAGTGCTTGGGTTGAATGATCAGTGTTGATCATGTGCTACTCATGCTAAGGCTTACGACTCCATTAGAGAGGAGAATGTAACCCACTGGAAGCCTGGTGCTTAGGCGAAATGATCAATGTTGATCAGGACATGACACTTATGTTAAGGCATGCTAATCCAATTCTACCATGGAGAGCTCGATGCTCAAGTGAGGCAATCAATGTTGATCATGGTCAACTGCTGAATGGATGGCTTTGTTGTGAGGCTCAAAAATAATCTAAAGTTTGAGTTTAGATGCCTACTACCAAGGTTTAGGAGTTAAATGCTTGATCTCATAATCATTACTGGATCAATGGTTCAACTATGGAACCTGAGTGATCAATTACTAGATTGAGGTCAAACAACTACTGGTTCTAAGGTGATCAACTATTGAATCTATGCTCATACCATCAAACATGGGTCTAATATCTCCAAAGATAGCATTTAGGACCCACTACTGGAATATGACACTTTATGGTCAATAGCTTGATTGGTAGTTAAAAATTTGACTAAAATTGATTATCTATTGGATCAATTTCCTATATATACTAGACATAAAAAAATAATTTGTTACTGAAATTGGAATTAAAATGGTTTAGAGAAAATACTTGAATTTTTAAGTATCAATTTACTGCATTTTGGCTAACTTTTTGAATTTTTATGATGCTGAAGGTTATGAAAATTAAACTCATTAGGAAAAAAGTGCTTTAAAAATTTTGAAAATTTTATAGAAGTCTAATTCCATAAGCTCATCTTCATGGGCTTATGATGTACATTAGTAGAGCTCCTTGATGGTCGATGAACATTAGCAAATTCTACTACATGTGGAGCATATTCTATTATATGTTATGCATATGTGCTTAGGTTTTAGGTAACTCCATTGGGGATTTGGTATTTTAGGCATTCATAATAATTTGACCTAAGATTAGGCATAAAGAAAATAATTTTGTTAGCATAAAATTGAATTGAACTAGTTTAGATGATACCTATGTAGATGTTTGATTAATTGTTATTGTTGTTGTTGCTTGGAATAAGTTTGCCCCTAGCCTTGGAGTAATATGTTTCCTCAAGCAAAATATTTGATAAGCTCATCTTGTAAGGATGAGCATCATATGCTACATGAGAACCCTGAGTGTTGGCTTTTCTATTTGGGTGAGCATGTTATCAATTGACAACTAGAGCTAGAGGGATGTATGGAGCCTACCGCACCACAACGAGTAATGTTCTGGGCCTCTTGTACTGACATAAACCTAGATGTGATTACTTTATTGACTGGCATTCCCAAGTGAGAGCACTTGTCAGAGTCATCAATAGACTATTAGACTTTCATACGTATATGGTTATTGGGCTCATTGAGTTATCAACATGAAAAGGATAACATGATGGAACAATTGGATTTAGTGGTAGATAGACACCTCTAGTGGTAGAGGCAGACACCATGGTTCACCAGCTATTGGCAATTCTCGAGGTAACGGTACCTTAAAGAGATCATGTAGTATTTATGTCTAGAGTGACACCATCGAGGCCAGAGCTCAGTAGTCCATATGTGCCTCTTAGATATAAGCATCCCCAAGGTTACATCAATGATCAATTGATGAGGCCTCAAAATCATTAATCTACATATATGATGAGCTAGGCCACTCATATGAGATATCCTTCCTGATGCCGATGAAGGATGAGATTGATTTCAATTTGTCAAATACCACTCATGTGAGTAGATGAGGTACATTAGCATGCTATTGATTTAGTTGATCTGACATGTGCATGACCTATGCAGGTGCCTTGGGATGCCATGGCTGATGCTATGAGGTTGTTGATGAGGCTGTGCTGTTATCATAGTTCTGAGATGTTGGATGTCTAGGTAAGTACCTATTATGATTATGTTCATGATGCATATGCATGGATGCATGACTATATGCCTATATGATTGTGTTAATATAGATTAGTCAATGCTCAAAGCAAGAGGAGCAGGATCATTATACTCAGATGACTAAGCAAATAGGTAGAGAGATTACCTGGTTAATAGCATGTCTAGAGTGATATAACATCAAGGTCTTTGATAGCCCTAGTCTAGATGAGGAGAAGTGAATAGATGATGATGCTTAGAGTGAATGTGACATCCAATACCATATGTATGGTGTCAAAACTTTATAGCTTCTGTATTAGGATGTAGGATAGAGTAGTGCAACCTGGCATAACATGAAGGCCTAGTACACTTGAGCTGTGATGTACAAACACTAAGAATAATCGACTGCTTGAACTCTATATTTTTTTGATTTGATAATGAAACTTAAAATTCTTGCTTTTATTCTTTTGTAAGAATATTATGCATTATATTTCTCTGTCAAAAAATAACCCATATGTTCTTCTATATAGGAAGAGATAATGATTCAACAATCACTCTTTGATTTCCATGCCATTTCCCACCAATGGAGTGATATTGAGTAGGGTAGACTAAGCGAGTTTGGACTCTAGTATCTAAAGACATTCCAACAATTCTCCATCAACACTGCTTTTCTATATGTTGCTGTGCAGTTTTGGGATCAAGTGACCCATATCTTTTGGTTTGGACATGTGGAGTTATGCCCAATGTATAAGGAGTTTATCATTATCCTTAGAGTTACTTGTAGTATAACGATGATGCTAGTGATATCAATGCCTACTAGAGAGATAATCCCTTATCTAATCAAGGCATTTAATATTAGCCTGATGATAACAAGTTTACTACAGACTATAAAGGACTTTGTAGATCTTACTGCTATCTTCTGACTGTGTAACTACAAACTAGTGGTTATCGCTTCATAGTTGAGGGTAGCAGGATTCAGACTACTGGCATAGTTTCTATTTGTTAACCTATTTGGCTACAGGGATCTAATGATTGGTCCAATGATAGACTAGATGGAGCAAGGTCAAACCCTTTTTTCCGATGATAATGGTATGGATGATCCTTGGCTAGATATAGTAAGGCAAGGTTAGTCTGGATGCCTTAGTGGTAGTCTGCTATTATTGCAAGTATGAGTTATAAGTCATCTTTATAGGTTTTAAGCTTAGAAAAACTATATTTTACACTAATTTTTACATGAGTCACCTCTTATGAGGTTTTTGGATTGTTGGACTATTTGGTTTTATTTTGGACCCTAACTTTCACCTGAACTGCCCCTTTGATTTTCAATTCAATGGGTCGCTTTAATTTTTTCCTAAGCAGCCTTTTCCAAGGTTTTCAACTCAACAAGCTTTTTTTTTAAAATTTGGCTCCAGGAATAGTTAGGGATCCTAGCACCACCAAGAGGTGATCCATAGAGATACACACCTCATAGTCATAGGAGGAGAGGCTACACCTTTAGCAAGGTAAGGATGCTAACATTTGACGACTAGGTCTAGTGGATGGGGGTCATCCTTGAGAGTGAGGTTAGGTGGACCTGTCTTTAATGGCATATACAACACATGACTGTGATTACATATATCAATTATATTCTACTATCAGAATTCAAAGGTTGCACTCACTACAGTTTTGTTAGAGTCTGTCGTTAGTACGACCATAGATAGACTATTCCTCAATTGATAGAGTTCAAGGGAGGACAACTGCTATCCTACTTTCTAGAGCATGTGAAGAGGACCTGGCCTTGTTGAAGGATTATGCCAATAGAGATCCTTGGAGCTGGATCTACTATAGATGACAAGTACAAGCTGTAGGTGTTGTGCCACACTTAGGATTCTGTACTGTATAAACTATTAGGCAATAAAATTATATGCAATAAAGAAAGATAGTGCTTTATGTTTGAAACTAGTATTACTTATGACTAAGTTTATGAACATGTGTTCCATTTACATCGATGAGATTAAAACATTTGCATGAAAAATATTAAAATTAACATAAAAGCCCTAATATGCATCAGACTTAACCCATGTTGTTGACCAGTCCCATGCAAGATTTTTTGATCAACTATTTTAATGCTTTTCTTTTGCTTGTAAGAGCTCTAACTTTTGCATGAGCCGTCCAAGCAGGTTTTCAACTCATCGAGCAATCATTTTTTCTTTGTCTTAACTTTTACGTGAATTACCTATGTAAGTTTTCACCTCACAAGACTTTTATTTTATTTTTGCTCTTCTTTTTACTTTACTCTAGACAAAATACCTCTTGAGCCAATCAAGGTCGATGGGTTTAAAGAAGTAGTTACCCTCCAAGTTTTAAATGTACCCTCCTAGTTAGGTCTGAACTTACCACACAAAGCATGGATAGCTAATCTAACTTACTTCAGAACTAGATCACCTTCTCATATGGCAACAACCTTGACCTTCTTATTACATTCATTCACTATACACTTCTTATAAAGTTGTAAATAATAGAGAGCCTTCAACTACTTCTCATTAATAATAACTAGCTAGTCATATGTAGGCCTCTTCCACTCAAATTTTAGCAATTGAGCTTCTAGAATAACTCAAAGTGACTTCAGCTTCACTTCGATTAGCAATATGGTTTTTGTCCTATAAACCAAAGAATAGGGGGTAGCACTCGTAGGAGTCCTTGCAGTGGTTTTGTAATCCAATAAAGCAAATGATAGCTGCTCATGTTGATCCCAGTAAGTCTAAACTGCCTTGGTTAAGATCCTCTTGATCATCTTTTTAGTTGCTTCAACTGCCTCATTAGCTTGAGGCCGATATGGAGAAGATCAATGATGCTTGATAGCATATCTCTCTAATAAATCAAACACTTGGCCCTGGAACTACACTCCATTGTCAGACAGTAAATGATGTGGTATCCCATATTAGCATATAAGATTCCTCTCTATAAACTTATGAACCTGCTTTTTCCTTAGCTTACTGTAGGATTCTGCTTCAACCTACTTAGAGAAGTAGTCAACAACTACCAATATGTATCGATGCCCATTAAAAGCATTAGGATGAATGTCACACCTAACAATGGTGTGACATGCTCCTGTAGAATAACCAATAGTCTTTGTACAAAAAGGAAAACTAAAATCTATCCTACAAGGGATGCATACAATATAAAAACTTTAAAGGAAGATGCCATTTTAAACCATCACTAAACAAATACCTGATCTTACTAAATTACTCAAAACACAATATAGCTCATCAAATACAAGTAAAGTAAAGAGACAACCCAAAATGATTACACAATAGTAGTATATAGAGAAATATGATATAGTCATAGATAATAATTTACTGCCATATGTTATAAAGATATAAAAGTTGCATAAACAAACAGTAGCTAGGAGCAAGCCTCATAAGTCCCAGAATCAAATCAAATGACTGCTGAATCAACCTTGTAATTAGTGCTTAAGAATGTACGTGCTCACATGAACCACCATGACCTGCATTTATCAAGTGACAAACACTAAGCAAACTCAGTGGTACTATGTATCATGTAAGGAAAATAACAATAAAGCAAATATAACTAAATGTTAAAAGAACATCAAGAAGTAATTCACATCGAATAACAAAACCTACTACATATAGGAAATCATTCAATATAATTTATACTCAAACATTGTCAATCACATTGGGCTCCTACATTTGTTTTCATAGTTTATACCAAAAAAGGGACAATGGTATCATGGAGACGTACCTTGACATAGATTCACTCATTACCTATCTTAATTATAAAAAATGTAGGATGAATGATGTATGATGCAGTGCATATATTCATCTTGCACATCCTCTTACCCATTCCATTCCATTCATAATCCATCATAATATCTATGTACTAGGTAACCATTAACACTTCTTGTATTATATCATTTCATTTAACTTCATCATTTTTATCATACCTATACCTGGCATAACATGCTCTTGTAGCATAATTAATAACCTCCTATGAAAGGAAGTTATTAATTACACTACAAGGGATGCATAAAAATTTTTATGATATGATGTCTGTCTTATCATCATTACATGTGTACCTGAGTATCTTAAGGAGTCACAGTATTGACACATTCATACACATGTCAGAATATTTGAGTGTACATTAATAAAAAATATTTGAGCGTACGTTAACAAAATGTCCAAGCTATTACAGAAGTAAGTTCTACCGAATCCTATTCATTGCTGACTGGTGATCACCTAACCATGTCCCTCGCCTAATGGACCAGTACTTACATTCATCAAAAGATAAACACTGAGTATATAACTCAATGATGCTATAAAATATGTAAAAGAGACTATTTAAGTCAATAAGAGTAAACAATAACAACTTATGAAAAATCATCTATATATATATATATATATATATATATATATATATATATATATATATAGTGTATAGAGGTCATATCGTATTATTAAACATCATATCTTATCATTAGGAATCATTTAAAATTGGTAGCGTGTAAGTAAATACAATGAAGGATTTTCTGTAACATTTCTTGTATTAGATGTAGTATGGAAACATCATGAAGTACATGTATGTAGAATTTATATATGTACCTTTACTATACTTTCATCATCATCCATCCCTATATCCTGATTGTATATGAATGACGAAATGACTTTGAGAATGCAATCATGCTTTGTACTCTCCATTTGACATTATTAATATGTATAAGTAAATATGCATAATTCGTACTGGGTCTCATATTATACCGGTATCGATCCTCTTAGGGACCCAATTCCTTTAAGAACCAAATATTATCATACAACATTTTAAGCCTGGCTTATAGCCCATCATCATATAGTATGACTCAAAGAGTCCGGCCCTTGGCCCAATAGTATATCATATATGACCTAGTACACATAATGCGATATATAGCTTAGCCTTTAGCCTATTAGTATCATTATTGTATCATTTCCACCTTATATCATCACCATGAGTATGCTTAATGCATTGTATACTGTATGTCATATATTGTCATTGTCCATCCATACACTTTTTATGTGTATCATAAGTAATTCAATGTGAAAATGTCATTCAAGACTATGAGACAGGTCAAGAGAGGCGAGTAATGGTAAATTACTATTCCTTATCTTACATTCAAGGCATAGTTACACACATAAATCATATATATATGTATTTTCATACAAATAACATATTTAATATGTATTCATATGGTAAATTACTATTCATATGGTCATTTTCATTTTAAATGTACCTAGAGTTTGTATGCTATTTTAATATGAAATGGAATATGTTAATATCTTATCAATACACTATGGTATGAACCTATTTAATGTCTCTTAATAGGTGTATAAGATCATGCATTTAAGAATTTAAAACAAGTTTATATGATAGATCACTTAGGTGCTTAAGTATGTATGCATTTTAAGTTGGAGAATATTCTGCCTTTTAGGAAAACTTATCATTGTGAAATACTTTAGACTATATAATTGACCTTCAAATTAAATGATTCTTAAACCATTAGAAACTGGAATCAAAGAGTTTTCTAATGATATATTATACAAAAATTTTGGACTCTATTAAGGGGTCAAAATGCAAAAGGGTCAATGCCTTAGTAGTCTGCCTAATGTTATTTGAATTTTATGCATACTTGGAGCATAAAAAATGGCATGAATTATTTGACCATGTAAATGAATTCAGACTTTTACAAAATTAGTATCATTGGAAACTAGATTCAAATATTTTTCCAATGGTATATTATGGGTTTCGTAACTCAAACGATAAAGGGGTCAAAAAGCAATTACTATAAGCCTTTAACTCTTACCTTATGCAATTTAGTTTTGGCAACTTTTGTACATGTTACTTGCATGCCTTACTTACCACACTTAATGACCTTAAAATCTTGCTAAATTACGCATACACATACCTTAACATGTTATTTACATTATCAAATCAAATTTACCAATGTTCATGCATTCAAATACCTCCTTAGGGAGCCTTAATCACAAATACATCCATGTCGCCCCTTAGATGACAAAATTTGCATAACTTTTACAATTGCAATCCTATGGAAGCCAATTTTCTTCATTATGACAATATAATTCATCATTTCCATACATAATTAGATGATTTAAGTGCATAAACCAAATTATGGAAGCCAATTTACCCAAGTTCAAAATTTGGGCAGCAAGCATTTTACCTTCCTTTTTCAACTTCTATTTCACTTTTCATTCATAATTCTCCATCTTCTTCATAAGTAATTGCATCAAACATTTTACATGCATTTATTACAACATTATAAGGGTAATACATAAATACGTTATCTACGGTTTTTATATTCGTACATTCCATACATACAACTTATCAAAATTACATCAAACATGCTAAATCAAGTGTGTTCTTCAACATTCCATCATCAATTTCCACCAAATCCATGTATAATCTTCTTATACCTCACCAAAAAAAACACCCATCCTTCAAGAACATAAACTCCAAAAATTTCCAAGAAGAAATAGAAACATATACAAGAAGAATCAATGAAAACTAAGCTTAAAAACACAAAATACATGAAAAATTACCTTTGATATGTACAAGTTAAGATTTGAAATTGAAAAGAGGAGGAAAAGAAGAGAATGTCAAATTGTTAGAGGGGAAATATATGCTACCGACTTTTACTTATGCAATTATCCTATTTTAATTAAATTATCAACTTAGTCAAGGAAGGGTCCAATGAGAGCTTGACACTTATCAAATTCCTATTAGTTCCTTCCTTTAATTACCTCTTTTCCATTTAATTCAATTTCATACATATATAACACACATCTCATATCATACATACATATTTCTAGTTTCCAAAAATACCCCTCTTTTAAGTAAAATTACCAAAATACCCTTACTTTCAACTTAACTTATTTTTAACTCCAACTTCATTTTTACTTCCTAATATACATTCTAACCTCTACTTTCATATAAAATATCATGTTTAATATATCTAATCATCACATTTCACTTATAAATTCTATTCTAAGGCATCCTTAGGACCACCTTTCATAAGCATTCAAAATGCACCTCCTAAGGCATGAATACTCCATTTTCATCACTTTAACTATTCTTTTACCTCTTTTCACTTTGAATTCTATATCTTATGAAATTCCAATCATTCATATCATCCTCATAAGCATATATAGCATATCAAAGCATATACTAATCATAGCCCAATCATACTTTTCATGCACCATTCATTCTCATGCATAAAATGCAAACTTGTAAAGATGCTAATAATATGGATGTGACATTTTCTTTAAAGAAATGAAATAGTTCACCATACCCTAGTACATTTCATCATTCATTGTATACATTGATACATCAGGATCATTTCATATATATATATATATATATATATATATATATATATATAGTGCCTCTTTTATCACTCCTGAATTTATTACTATACATATATCATGCTATGTATTTATGAATGTATGATGCAAGGTTTATGATGTGTAAAATATTATGTATATGTATGCATCAGGACACATTCTTTCTTAAATTGGATCTTGTTCCATTATTTGAGTTATATAAAAGTAACCATGAGGACTAATGCAAACCTGCTATGCCTTTACCCTTATCTAAACCCTAAGATGAAATAGTAGTTACCTCCCTACAAGATCTTGTGACATTCCCATTATAACCATACTTAGTACAAGCATCCTTATTTCATGCATAAAGATTATTATTATAAACATTGCATTCATTTTATGCCTTAATTCTACTTAATCATGTCATATAAAAGTACTCCATAATTATTTACATCACCTTCCTCATCATAAGTTTTAAAAGGAAGTTCACTACTACCTTTAACCTATGTCAAGTCAACATGCCAGAAAACGATTATTATACTTAAGCGACATTATAATGATTAATTAAGGTATACCATAGGCTTGTATAACATATATATGTTCAGGTAAAAAGCTATCCAAATATGTTGATACACCAATCATGTATCTTAGTGTTGAAGATCACAATACATTCATAGAACAACATTACTAAAATTTAATTCATCAACCTATACAAATAGCAGGCATGTTTATATGTTTTTATTCTCATTTCACATTATATTATCAAGGTAGTATTCATTCATACTTTTCGATCAAGCATTATTATCTCATAACACTTCAATCATGTGGTATAATGAGTCAATCAAGTTACTAAAATTTTGGACCCAGAGAAATTCAAGGTCTAGTTCAAGGTATGAAATTCTAGCATGTGTAGCATGCGAAAAGGTTATTTGATCCTAGTGTTAACCTATGACCCCTTCTAATCAATCATGCATTAAACTATCATATTATTCACTTATAAAAGTACTATTCCATGCAACTAGAGTATAAAAACTCATACATTAAGGCCTCCTAAATTCATGTTACCATAACCTTTAATATAAAGGCCAAAAGTGTTCTTTAATGCATATTTCATTAACTAACATGGTATCTGATATGCTCTTGTATAAAACTTACATAAATCCTCACGAAAGTAGCATATAAAATAGGAAATTAGAGCAATCTTAGCCCCACATACCTTTAAGAGTAAAAATAGCCCCTTAACCATATACACATTACACACTTTCAGTCACATAAGCATAATTGAGCATGCACTAACTTGCATAATTATTTACCATATCATGAGGCATTCAATAGGCACCAATAACTTGATATAACATTATCTTACCATCATAATAATAACCCATAGAATCAATTTTTCCAAAACATAACAATCACACCATCAAAATCCCTTTTTACGTATACACTAGCAATATGCCTTCCATTGCACCATATACATTTCCATTTGCATTAAACATCTCAATTCAATTCCTAAACATGGAATTAACAAAGACACACTTAAATAAGTATTTGAACTCACTTCATGAATAGTTACCAATTCAATCAAACTACTTAAAGTGCACATACAAAGGCCCAAACAAAAAAAACATACCAAGTACATCCAATGCAACATATGCTGCCCCTAATTGCAACTTCAGCATGTTCAATACATAAACCCCTTATAAATGGTCACTAAACCCTTCTTACCTCAACATAACACTTTAATCTACCATATTCTTTAAGTAAGCAATCAAAACTTGTTCAAGAACGCTCCTACCATCAAAAAGCCAAAATAATTATATAAGAAGAATAACATTAATAAATCAAATCGCATCTTCAAAAGTGATATTAACATAAATCAAAACATTATTTCATCATATGAATAAGTATAAATTTATCATTCTTGCATAAATTAGCAATTAGCATTTTAGGAATCATACGGTAAGAGCTAGAACACCATTAATCATCAAACGCAAACACATATATTGATGCTAGCTCTCAATTGTTATCACATTTTGTAATTCACCATGACAGCTCATAAGATCAATAGTCCATCATCCAAAATACATGAAGCCATCATATTTTCATCCCTAACATTCATCTAAGTCATACATAAAAACAACAAGGAGAAGAAGAAGATCAAACATAAGAAAGCTAGTAAGATGTGCAAAGAGTCAACATGCATTTTGAACCATTAACTTACCTCTTCTAGCTGAGACTCCTCCTTTATCACACCAAATCAAAGTCAAGAACATAAGAAGAGAGGTATTTTAATTTCAAGACTAGAAATGGTAAGAAAAGGAAGCAAAAATTGAAAAGAAAAGGTGGAATCCACTAATGACAAAACATGCATCCCAGTATCTCACAATACCCACTAAATCCTTATTTTAATACGCTATACATTATAATAACAATATACTATATATATATGTAATATATATATCCCACTACTTAAAATATAATAAGATTTATGTCGCACCCTAAATTTGAGCCTCTCGGATTGATTGGGATGAGTCGGGCTATTTCTTCATTGCTTTGCCTTTACGGGCATTCCCGGTTCATTCAGGTGCAATCCAGGGTTTGTTTAGGTTGCTTAGGGTATGTTTGT
>CANYBF010240678.1:0-15081 GCA_948192965.1 Dalechampia spathulata | reverse complement strand
TTATATATATATATATATTTATATATATATAGCTGAGATTTATACTATTGGAGAATAGTATAGTAATGAATATATGTTATTATTAATGATGTCATTCATGCTAAATATCAGTAGAGAATATAAATAATATGATTCATTATATTATAATAATAATATATATATATATATGATAAAGTGAAAAATGGTATTTTTGAAAATACTTGCAGGATTTTATTAAATCCTAAAACTATTAATGATATTGATTGTTAATATATGTTTGTAGAGTTAGTTTATTAAAAAGGAATCATTATGGGATGATAATATATGACTTTAACATATGAAGGTTGAAAACATATTGATAAGATATTTTAAAAAATAACATACACTAAAAGAATAAGGTGGTGATATTAACAAGTATATAATTATCATGATTAAACAATGTTGAACATATTATATATATGTTTATAGTAATGAAATATTAGTGGTTGTATGATTATGATTGATGTAGTATACAGCATGAATGTTTACATTGCTTAGTGGAAATTCAAGAATAAAATAACTCCAAAGAAAAATATACATCAAGGAAATAAAATAGTCATAATATCAATATAAAATGAATTATGATCTGAATATATTAGAGAGTTAAGTAAATGATGAAATACATAGATAATGAATAGAAGCAATATTTAAAATAATTTTGAGGCAACGTTAATAATATGATGTTCTGGTTTACATAACTTGTTTTATATATAAAATATATGTATGTTTATATTTTCTATGTTATGATAAAAGCACCATTGAGTTATATACTTAGTGTTCATCATTTGATAGACGTAGGTTGACAGTTGGATAGCGAGCATAGATTCCCAAAGCACCAATTCAGCAGAAGACTCTTTGAAGGTAAGGACTTAGAGTAGATTGAAGTTTCAAATTAATTTGATTAAGCAATTAAATGTTAAAGACAGTAAATACAAGAATGTTATTTGGGACTAATACTTTCGCAAAACTTAAAATGGTGCATAATAAAAAAAATTACGCATCCCTTGTACAGTAATCAGTGGTTTCCACGTGTCAGAGATCATTAATTATTCTACAGGATCATATCGCACCATCAAAAGGCATGACATGGATTAAGTATTCCAGCTGGTACTTGATGTTCTGCATTTACCTATTAACAAGTCAAACATCAGGTAACATACTTAGCAATGTCTTTCTTCAACCACCAATAATGTTATTTCAAATCTCTACACATCTTTATCCTACCCAGATGATAAGAATATAATGAATTATGGGCTTCTTGAAGTATTAGTTTCTTCAACTCCTCATTAGCAAGTACATATCTCCTATCTTGATGTCGTAATCAACCATCAGAATCCATAGAATAACCTGTTTGTCCACCTGCTTGTATCTTTTGCACTTGTTTCTGATACTCTTCATCATTCACTACTGTTATTTTCATCTAATTAATCAATTTAACTTCGCCTGTAACTATGTAATTGTGCTACCATCTAGTTAAAATTTTAGTGAAGCATTCAGTTATCGCATCCCTCAAACTAACATTAATGGTGAAACCTGTAAATTAGTAAAAATTTTCCTACTAAGTGCATCTGCTACTAAATTAGCTTTCCTTAGGTGATAGTCAATAAAGCAATCATAGTCTTTAATCAGTTCTATCCAATGCTTATATCTCAGATTTAATTATTTCTATATGGCTAAATATTTTAGACTTTTATGATTCGTATATATGTAGCACTTCTCTCTATATAAATAATATCGCCAGATCTTTAATGTAAATACTATAGATTTTAACTCCAAATCATATGTTGGATAGTTCCTCTCGTATGTTCTTTACTATTTAAAGGCAAATGCTATCACCTTTCGATCTTACATCGGTACACAACCTAACCCATTTAAAGAAGCATCACTATATATCACAGTCTTTACCTGGACTGGATAAGGTTAACACTAAAGCTTGAGTTAAATATTCTTTTAACCGATCAAAGCACTTCTCACACTTATCCATCCATTCAAAAAGAACATCTTTCCAAAGCAATTAGGTAAGTGAAATAAAGATAATGGAGAATCCCTTAACAAATATCTGTAATATCCAACTAATCCCAGAAAATTATGGACATCACTAACATTCTTCTATGGTTGCCAGTTGGTAACTACTTTAATTTTACTGAGATCAACTCTAACTCTGTCTGTTGATATCATATGCCCCAAAAATGATACTTGTTCCAACTAAAAGTCATATTTTGATAACTTATCGTATAATTATTTCTCCTGTAATGTTTGTAATACAGCCCAAAGATGCAAGTCATATATTCTTCTCTACTCCACGAATACACCAAAATATCATCAATTAATATATTACAAACTGGTCTAAATACTACTTGAATACAATGTTCATCAATACCATAAATGTTGATGGTGCATTACTCAGCCCAAACAGCATCACCAAAAACTCGTAATGACTATATTGAGTCCAAAAAGTAGTCTTTACTATGCTATTATCCTTTACTTAAAGCTAATAATATCCTGATGGTAAATCTATTTTTAAAAATATTATGGCATCTTTCAACTGATGAAATAAATCATCTATCTGCAATAAAGGATATTTCTTCTTTATTGTGACTTTATTTAGCTATCTTTAATCTATACATAACCATAACGTGTCATCTTTCTTTTTAACAAATAGTACTGGTGCTCCTTATAGTGATACACTTAGTCTAATAAATCCTTTATCTAGTAATTCTTGCAACTGAGTCTTCAATTCCTTTAACTTTATTGGTGTCATCTAATAAGGTGTAATTGATATTGGTTCTATATCTGGTATTACTTCAATCTCAAATTCCACTTCTCTTAGAAAATCACAAACTATGGGTATCTTATTAAGCTTCAATTGAAAGAATAGATAGGATAACCCTGTATCTTGACGCTAGCATAGATAGGATCCTTAAATAACACCATCTTCAATTTACAATCAACCACCACTTGATATTTTTACAACCAATCCATCCCTAATATTACATTATATTCTTTAAAGGGCATTTCAATCAAATCAAATGAAAACTTCACACCATGTATTTTCAATGGGCAATCCCTATATACTCATCTAACAATGACATTTTGTCCTAATGGATTAAACACCATGATATCATATCCCAAATTTTCACATTTTAATCCAGATATGCAAGCAAGTTTAGCATTTATATATGAATGAGATAATCTTGGATCAAATAGAATCAATGCTTCATGATTAGAGATTAGAAAATTACTGACTACCATATTTGCAGCTGATATATCATCTCATTGGCACATCATATAAACTCTAGCTTGAGCTCCACAAATGAGACTCTAATTAACTGAGCCTTGGCTACTACCTCTACCTATCTCAGCTCTACTCCTACCTCTGCCTCTACCTCTATCACCAGTTTTTGAATAATAGAAGTAGGTATAACAACTGCATTTTATCTATAACTACCTCCCTCTACTATGGTATATAAAGGCATAATTCCATGAGCAATACAATCTTTAGCAAAGTGGCCTAAGTCTCCATATTGGTAACATACTTGATTTCCTATTCTATAAACTTCATAATGACATCTATTATAAATGGTACACTGTTTGAACCATAAGTTACCATGTCCAAATATCTGGCTTAATAGTGGTTGTTTAGGTACTAGTGGTCTATAACTCATCTATTTGGGCATAAAATGACTTTCAAATTTCCCTCTTTTACTAAAGTTAGTAGATGAAATAGCACATTTCACCCATTTCCTTACTCGCTTGGCTTGGAGTAATTAGAGGATAGGTAACCTCTTGTGAAGTTTTCTCGGGAAGCATGTGAGTCATGACAAAGCATGCTGGAAAGGTCTTATGTTGGATTATGGAGGTAGTTATAAAATCAGGTTGTCATAATTTGGTATCAAAGCCTCTCCTAGTATGATATAGTTTGAATATAAACCAAGTGGAAGTTTATAGGCATGTGACACACAGGGCTGACAAGGACAGAGAGTGGATATCGGTGCCAAAGAAAGCATGGATAAGGAGTGGCTCCTAACAAGCTTCTTGGAATATGGCACATGAATGAACTAATCCCATACCTGAAGAAAGATCCTGAGACTGTGTAAGGAAGGGGTTGCACAATTGAGTGATTTTGAGAATGTGCAGGTATATGATTATACAATTAAAAATATCCTAAATGATTTCAAAATTATGTAGATATGAGACTGTACAATTAAGAATAGCTTAAGTGACTAGATATATACCATCCATACAAACAAGCTGCACCTAGCTTTTTGGTGCTCATTCCATAAGAACTTCATAGTTAAGTGTGCTTGGCTTAAAGCAATTATAGGATAAGTAACCTCTTGAGAAGTTTTCTTAGGAAGCATGTAAGTGAGGATAAAGCATGCTAGAAAGGTCTTATATTAGGTTGTCAAGGTAATCATCAAATCAGATTGTGATAGTTTGGTATTAAAGCCAGGACCTCTCCTAGTATGGTATGGTTTGGGGATGAACAAAGAGAAAGATGGTGAGCATGTGACACCTGAGGTTGATGAGGGCAAGGAATGGACACCGATGTCAGAGAGAGCATGGTCATGGAGTGGCTCTTGGCAGACTTGTAGGTAAAGGTGCATATGAATTAATCAATCCTACACTCGAGGAAGAGGGATCCTAAGATTATGTAAGGATGGGGCTGTACAATTGAGTGATTTTAGGATTGTGTAGGTATAAGACTATACAATCGAGAATAACTTAATTGATTTCAAGATTATGCAGATATGAGACTATACAATTGAGAATAGCCTGAGTGATTATATAAGTACTATCCATACCAACAAGGCGCACCTTCCTTTTCGATGCTCATTCCATAAGAACTCTATAGTTAAGTGTGCTTGCCTTGGAGCAACTATAGGATCGGTGACCTCCTAAGAATTTTTCTCAAGAAGCATATGAATGAAGATAAAACATGCTAGAAAGGTCTTGTGTTGGGTTATGAAGATAGTCGTCAAATCAAGCTATTACATATCTCTTTAAAAATGTTGAATTCTTTTCAAGACTTTTGACTTTTCTGTGAGAAAATCTATCTATATTATTGACTTTCAATTTTGATGAATATCAAAATTAATTATTTATTAAGTGTATGTTTAATTAATTTAAATGATTTTATTAACATAGTTTTACTAACATTTATGTTTTGAATTAAATATTTTCTATCATTGGACATATGTATTAGATCATGTCATTTTGGCTTTGTACATGATTAATAATTTTAATTTGGATTTAATAATTACTATATTTTATATACTTGTTTTGACTTCACATGTTTTTCTGTTCTTAATGGATAATTAATTTTTATTAAATCATGTTTTATTTCCACATGATTGTTGGTTTTAAGTTAGACAATTAATTTATTTAAATATCTTACTTGGATAATTTGATATATTATTTTTGGTAATTATTTGGAGATTTTATTATGATTATCTTAAAATTTTAGAAAGATAATTATCTTATCATTTAAATATATTTTATAACTTTATTTGTTTTCAAAATATTTTTATGGCAGATTTAATTTATTTGATTTTTTAAAATCAAATAAATTAACTCTTTATGTGGAAGAAAACATATTTGGTTATTAAAGAAAATTTGATCCAGCAATTATGTTTATGGGAGCTATTCAACATGTTTTAAGGAGGATTTCTAAAAGGATTTATTGGAAGATCATTTAGTAAGAAATTTTCTTAGAATTTTTGTTAAAAGAATTTTGAGAACTATGTTCCTCATAACGCTCAAATCTAATATCTTTCAAAATATAAATTTTCCTCTTTTGATAAAATAATTTTTAAATATTCTAAAAATAATAAGTTCTCAAAAATCAAATTTGGTAATAATATATTTATCATGTAAATTAGCTTGTTGATTTCATGTAATAGAAGCTATTTTTAGATTAAATTAAATAAACTTACATTTTTATACTTGAAAAGGTTAAAAGCTTACATTTCATGTTACTAGTTAACCTGTTAAAAGCTTGTAGAGATTGTTGAGTTAGTCTACTAAAAACTTGAAAATGTTGCCAAGTTAGCCTGCTAAAAACTTTAAAAGGTTGCAAATTAGCCTATTGAAAAATTTTGATGTGAAGGTTCCAAGTTAGCCTTTGAAAACTTGTTGATTTTAGTGAAGCCTCAAACATTGGTTTTGAGAGAGTGGATCTAGGGATTACACCTAACCACTAACCACTATGTGTCCATTATTCTCTTCTCTTCTTCTCATTTATTAGCATGTTATTTTTTTAATTGCTCTATTTTTAAAAGGCTTTTCATAAAGGTTTTTCACTTTAATCATCTACTATTTTCTAAATGGGGAGTTTTTAAAAAATCAGTTTAGTTATTTTGTAACTTTGATTTATTTTTGAATTGATTTTTTTTGATAAAATAGTTTTCTAAAAGTTTGTTTTAGTTTGCTAATTTCAAAAATAGTTTATTAGTTTTGAAATAGTTTGCTAAAATCATTTTAAATTTTTTAAAGTTTATCAATTCACCCCTTCTTGATCATTACTTTGGGACTAACATTTGGTATCAGAGCTTGTCTCTATTTTATAGGTTTAATAGCCTAAGAGAGATCAAATGGTAGCTGGTTTGAGTAGCAATGTGGTTCTTTCTCAAAATATTGAAGGACATTTTACAACAAAACCTCCTTTGTTCAATAGAACAAACTACTCATTTTGGAAGACTATAATGAGAAACTTTATTCAATTGGTTGATATTGAATATTAGAAAATCATCTTATTCAGTGCAATACTACCTACTAAATTGGATAAAAGCAATTATATCAATGCAGATTGAAAACTTATCCAAGCTAATTCTAAAGCTATAAATATTTTATGTTGTGCTCTTGATGTAAATAAATATAACCATGCTTGTACTATAGGACAACAAATTTGGAAGAAACTCAAAATTACCTATGAAGAAATAAATCAAGTCAAGGAGTCAAAGATTAACATTTTATTGCATGACTATAAAATGTTTTTTATACAACCTGATAAAAATATAGTATAAATGAGCATTAGATTTACAATCATAATGAACAAACTAAAGAACCTTGGAAAAGGTGTTTTAGAAGAAGAACAAGTGAAGAAGATCCTTAGATTATTGCTTGAGCAGTATGAATCAAAAGTTACTATTTTCTATGAGGTAAAGGATTTCATTCACCTATGATGAACTTATTAGCTTGTTACTTGCATATGAAATTATTCTTGATAAGAAGAAGGAAAATAACAAAGATAAGAAGATTCAAATGATGAAGATTCAAGTGATGATGAAGATGATGTTGCCATGCTTGTATGAATATTTAAGAAATATTTTAAGAAATATCACAAGTTTTCAAAAAGAAGAGGCAAAAAGAAGTTCTAATCAAAAGAATAACAACACTCTAAGAAGGAATAACATGAAATAGTTTGCTATAAATGCAATGAGATTGGATATATCAAACTAAAGTGTCCAAAATTGAAGAAGGACTTAAAGAAGTACTCAAAGAAGAAAAATACTATGGTAGCTACATAGAGTGATAGTGATGATTCAAGTTTAGAATTTAAATCTAAAGAAGAAGTAGCAAGCATATGCCTTATGGTAAAGAGTGATAGCAAAAATCAAAGTGGGGATGATCAATAAGAGGTAACTCATTCATCCTTATCTTATCATGAACTTGAAAAGGTTTTGAAGAATTGTTTTCTAAGTTTTCAAAGTTGGGTAAAAGGTATTTGTTATTGAAAAAGGATTTTAAATTTATATAAGAAGAAAATTCTCTTTTAAGAATTGAAAAATAAAAACTAGAATCTAAAATTAGCAAGCTAGTTTTAGATAATAACATTTTAAAAAAGGTTTCAAAAATCTAAATAACGAAAAAGAAGTTTTCATATTAAGATTGGAAGTTCTTAAAGGAAAACAAGTTTATCATAATTCACATATTTTAAATTTGAGAAAAGATAATATTTTTTAAAAAGAACATATATTTTTAATTTGAACATAAAGTATTTTCATTGTAATTATTATGGACATTATTCTTATGTTTATGATTTTATGAAAGGCATTATGAAATGTAAAAAGGTTTGGGTGCCTAACGGAACTCAAACTAATGCTAACATGAAAGGACCTAATACATGTTGGATACATGTTGTAATCCAATTCAGCCATTAGGAGGTTGGTGCTTGGGCAAGATGATCAATACTGATCAAGTCAACTGCTTAACCAATGGCTTTACTGCAAGGCTCAAAAATCACATGAAGTCTAAGTTTAGATGCTTATTGTCAAGGTTTAGGAGTCAAATGCTTGATCTCATGATTATTACTAGATCAATTGGTTAACTACAGAACCTAGGTGACCAATTATTGGATCAAGGTGAACATCTAGTTCTGAGGTAATAAACTGTTAGATATATGCTCGTACTATCAAATATACGTCTAACATCTCTAAAGATAGCATTTAGGATTCACTACTCGAATTTGACACTTTTTGGTCAATGGTTTGACCAATAGTCAAAGGCTTGACTAAAACTGATCATTTGCTATATAAATTTCCTATCTATGCTAGACATAAAAAGTAATTTGTTAGTGAAATTGGAATTGAAATGGTCTAGAGAAAAAATCTGAATCTTTAAGTATCAATTTGCTATATTTTATCTGATTTTTTGAATTTTTCAAATGTCGCAAGTCATGAAAATTGGACTCACTTGGGAAAAAGTGCTCAAAAAAATCTAAAATTTTTGTTAGAAGTCTAATTCTATGTGTACATCTTCATGATCATATGGTACATGTTAGCAGAGCTCTATAAAAGCTGGTGCTTGTTAGCAAAAATTACTATGTATGGAGTATGTGTGCTTAGGCTTTAGGTAACTCTACTGGTGATTAGCTAATTTAGGCATTCATAGGCATGAATTGACTTGAGATTAGGTAAGAAGAAAGCAATTTTGTTAGTATAAAACTAAATTGAACTAGTTTAAATGATACTTGTACCGACGTCTGACTAAATGTTATTGTTATTATTTGGAATAAGTTCACCCCTACCCATGGAGATGTTCCCATGGTTGGAATATCTAACCAATTTATCTCTAAGCAAGCGTATTGTCGACTAGAAGCTGAGGTAAGAGGAACATGTGGAGCTTCCTGCACCACTATAGATGATGTTCAAAGAGGTCATGCAGTGTTGCATTTAGAGCAACACCACAAAGACTAGAGCTCGGCAGTCCATATGTGCCCCTCGAATATGAGCATCCATAAGGTTTCATTGAGGGTCAGCTGATAAGCTAGGTTTCCCTTATGAGACATCCTTCCTAATGGAAATAAGGGATGAGATCAAATTTAATCTGCTGAACACCACCCTTGTGAGTAAATGAAGTACATTAGCATGCTATTGAGTCTACTGATCTGATATGTGTTTGACTTGTACAGATGCCTCAGGATGTTGTGGTTGATGCTACAAGGTTGTTGATAGGATTGTGCCACTACCATAGTTCTGAGATGCTAAACATCCAGGTAGGTACCTATTATGATTATATTCATAATGCCTATGCATGGATGCATGATCTATCTACCTATATTATTATGTTAATATAGATGAGTTAGCACTTGAAGCAAAAGGAGTGAGATCAATATGCTTGAATGACTGAGCAGATGGGCAGAGAGATCACCCAGCTGACAATGTGCCTTGAGTAATATAATATTGAGGTTCTTTATAGTCTCAATCTGGATGAGGAGCAGTCAGGAGATAACAACACCTAGAGCAAATGTGATGTCAAATACCATATGCATGGTGTCAAAACTCTATAGCTTATATATTAGGACATAGGATAGAGTAATGCAGCCTAGCATAGTATGGGGCTTAGTACACTCGGGTTGTGGTTGTATGAACATTAAGAAACATCGACTGCTTGAATTCTGTACCTTTTAGATTTAATAATGAAAACCCAAAATTCTTGCTGTATTTACTCTTCTACAAGAATATCATGCATTATACTTCTCTGCCAAAACATAAACTATTAGTTATTCTATGTAGAAATAGACAATGACTTAGCAATCACTCTCTGCTTTCCATACCATCTTCTGCTAGTGGGGCAACATTGAGTATCTAAAGACTTTTTAGCAGGTCTCCATCAACACAGCTTTTATGCATGCTGTTATGTAGTTTTGGGATCTAGTTACCCATGCCTTCTGTTTCAGACATGTAGAGCTGTGTTTGATGTATGAAGAGTTTGCTACTGTTACACCCACATTAGAGACCCTAGGAGTTATGCATTTTATGCACGTGATTGAGTAGATGAATGGTAGGATTGCTTGATGGATATGTATTGTATTGGAATGCATGCATATGGTTTATGCTTATTTGTATATGTGTTGCTATATATATGATTCGATGTGGTTGATTGTGTGTCGTCGCCTTATTGAGAAGCGTGTCTTCTCGGTTGGATGAGGGATGACTTTGTGTATGTGATTGGGTATATGTTATATTAGGTATAGCCCTTATATTGGTATAGGGGCAGATGTCGGAGCGGAGCGGAGTGGTACGGGCGTACGGGTTGGCTGTATGGTCGTACGAGACATGGGAGAGGGCGTACGGGCGTACCAAGTAGCGGTACGGCCGGACGCCAACTCGCAGGAATCAGATTGCTCGTAGGAAAATTTAGGTTTGTCAGATGAACAGTACCCGTACGGGCGTACCGAAAGGTGGTACGGCCATACCGAAACTCACAGATTTTTAGTTTATCAGGCTTTTGGAGTCGGTACGGGCGTACCAATGTCCATACGGTCGTACGTGACTTTATATTTGACTTTTAAGGCTAGAAACTGATGAGTTTTCCTTATTTTCCAATCCCTTTTTCTTCAGCAAAACTCCCTAAAACCCTACCAAATCACCTCCTTAAGGATTCTAAACGTTGCTAGCGTAAGAGAACGTGGAATAGAAGCTAGATACTATTGGAGATAGGATCGTTGGCTTATACGAAAGGTTGCTTAGATTGTAAGGTATGTGCTAGGTTTATGGTTTAAGCCTCTATTGGCTTGTTTCTATTGCCGAAAGACTTGTATCAAGTCTAGGCTCATCGTTTTACCTTGTATTTGATTCATTGAGATGTGTCAAATGAATGATGTTTGTTTGGATGCTTGGATTGATGCTTTCTATGCTTAATGATTGGATGAATTGATGTTAATGCCATGCTATCATGCATGAAGATGAAAAGGAAGGAAAGCTGCGTGAAAAGAAAATGAGAAATGAGGGCAGAGCTCAGCTCTGGGCACACTGGATCAATAATGAATGGGATTCCTTCGGGAATCATTATATATATATTCTCCTGAGATGGGAGATGGATAAAGAGTGCAGGGCACTTAGATAAATGGCCGCCTATGGGCGATGAGTACCGGTACCTATCGGGATCCAGTGTGTGTGAAAGGAATGTGCACAATTCAGGAAAACAAGAGTGAATGAGGGTGAATGACAGAAATAGTGGCATTTGCATTGCATATGATGTTTATTGATGGATTGTTATATGTTTAATGATTGATTATATGTGTTTCTAGCACCACTGAGTTTACCTCAGCGTTTGTCATTTGATGAATGTAGGTTCAGAGCCCACAGGGGAGCGATCAGAGAAGGAATAGAGGTCGTCAGCTGAGACAGATCGATCTCACTTTGGTACGGGTCTTCTGTGGCAAACTCCATCTCCTTTTGTACCGGTGCAGCTAGTGTGTATCTAGTATGGCAGTAGCACTGTATGTTGTATAGCTTTTGGTGGTTTTGTATATACACTCACCGTTTGTATAACAGGTTTTATTTATATGAAATACAGTATAGTTTGCATGCGATTGAGTGTATGTTAAATGGATCCCGGGTATTTGTATGTGCATCACGTTGTTTTCACAGCACAACCACCATTAGACTTAGAGTGTGTCCCCATACGACGTCCATACGAGGTATCCCTGGCGGTGCAGGCACTGGTCTTCTTCTGGAGGCCGCTGTCTGTGTCGCGGGAGCATGTCCTCCTGGGTATGGGCCAGGTGTGACAGCTACTATCCTCGGAGTCATATGTAACATGATGACAATTCTAGCTATGATGGTGCCTATCAGAGAGGTCACTACTAACTACAGAAGGCTTTGTAGATCTTGCAGCTATCTTTCGACTATATGGTCATAAGTTGTTACTACCTCTTCATGGCTAAAGATAGCAGGATTTAGATTGCTAGCATAATTTCTATTCATGGACCCATCTGACCATAAAGATCTGATGATTGGTCCAGTGATAGACCAGATGGAGTAGGGTTAGCCCCTTTCCCGATGATCATAGTAGAGATAATCATTGGGCTGGATAGAGTGAGATGAGGCAGTCTAGGAACCTTAGTGGTAGTTTACTTCTACTACAGGTAAGAATTATTAGCTGCCTCTATAGGTTTTCAACTTAGAAAAGTTGTATTTAGCCTAATTTTTGCATGAGTCACTTCTTATGAGGTTTTTGGCTTATCAGGCTATTTGATTTTACTTGAATTACCCTGTGAAATTTTCAATTTAACAGGTTGCTCTAATTTTTTCTAAGTAGTGTTTTGTAAGGTTTTCAACTCAGTGAGCTTTTATTTTATGTCTTTTAATAAATCTGGCTTCAGAAGAAGCTAAGGATCTTGGCACCACCAGTGGGTGATCCAAAAAGGTACGTACCTTATAGCCATATGAGGAGAGACTACACCTTTAGCGAGGTTAGAATGTTAACTTTTGCTGGTTAGGTCGAATGGATGGGGGCCATCCTGGATAGCAAGGTCAGGTGGAACTATCTTTTGTAGTACATATAGCACATGATTGTGATGACGTACGTAGATTGCATTCCACTGTAGGGATTTAAACACTGTAATAATTACAATCCTGCTATAGTTTATTATCAATATAACTAGAGATAGACTATTCCTCAGATAACTATCATCTTGCTTCCTATAGCATGTAAAGATGACCTAGCCTCGTCATAAGATAGTATTGGTAGAGATCCCTAGAGTTCTATCTACTATGAATGATGAATATAAGCTATGGATGATTCACTACACTTAGGATTATGTACTGCAAAACTATTAGGCAATAAATTATACAATAAAGAAAGATAATGTTTTATGTTTGAAATTAGTATTACTTATGGCTAAGTTCATGAACATGTGTTCCATTTGAATTGATGAGATTAAACCATTTACATGAAAAATGTTAAAAGTAGCACAGAAGCCTTAATATGCATCAGACTTAACCCCCTATAATTGACCAATTCCATGCAAGATTTTCTGATCAATTATTTTAATGCTCCCATTTTGCTTTTAAGAGCTCTAACTTTTGCATGAGTTATTCGAGTGCATGTTTAACTCATCAAGCAAAAATTTTTCCTTATCTTAACTTTTACGTGAGACATCTATGTAGGTTTTTAGCTCACCAGACTTTTATTTTTATCTTGGTTTTTTTACCCTTTACTCTTGATAAAATACCTCTTCAGTCAATCAAGGTTGACAAGCTCTAAGAATTTGTTCCCTTTTAATTTTGAGATGCAGACGACACCTTTGGATAAAATCTTCTTAACCAAGAATAAGCCCTCCTAATTAAGTCTAAGCTTTCCATGCAGGTCATGGATAGCTAATCTAACTTGCTTCAAAACTATATCACCTTCTTGTATGGCAATATAAATGACCTTCTTATTGAATGCATTTACCATATGCTTCTTATAAAGTTGTAAATGATAGAGAGCCTTCAACTGCTTCTTATCAATAGTAACTAGTTATTCATATCTGGCTCTCTTCCACTCAGCCTCTAGCAACTAAGCTTCCAAAATAACTTAAGTGACTTCAGCTGTACTTTGACTAGCAATATGACTTCTTTCTTGTAAACCAAAGAATAAGGAGTAACACTCGTAGGATGACTTGCAGTGATTATATAACCCCATAGAGCAAATGGCAATTGCACATACCAATCCCAATAAGCTTGCATTGTCTTGGCCAAAATTTTCTTGATTGTCGTATTGGCCGCTTTAACTTCCCTATTAGCCTGAGAGCAATATAGAGAAGATTGGTGATGTTTGATCTCATATTTATCTAGCAAGTCAAACAACTAGCCCTAGAACTGCACTCCATTATCAGCCATTAAGTGATGCGATACCCCATATTAGCGTATGAGATTCTTCTCTATAAACTTGGCAACGTATTTTGCCCCCTATTTACTATAAGATTCTGCCCATACTCACTTAGAGAAGTAGTCAATAACCATCAATATGTATCAATGTCCATTAGAAGTATTAAGATGGATCTCACCCATAATATAGATTCCCCAAGCTAAGAAAGGCTATGGCATCATCAAATTATGCATGGTAAGCCATAAATATCCTTCGCATAAGATTTTCCTATACAAAGCAAACCCATTTATATGAGGTCTACATTGTTACACCCACGTTAGAGACCCTAGGAGTTAAGTGTGTATACGTGTCTAGGGCTCTATGTGAATGTATCTATATATATGCTTATGTATGATGATGGATTGATGTGTACGTGAATGTATTGGTATGTGTATGAATGTATGTGAATGTGTTTATATGCTTGACTGTGTGACGTCGCCTCTTTGGGAAGCGTGTCTTCTCGGTCGGATGAGGGACGGTTGGTATTTGTGCTTAGGATTGTGTTTTGAAGTGTTGCAGGGTTGGTAGACAGGTTCGGGTTGTTTAGGGATGAGTTAGGCTTGTCAAATAGGCAAGTTATGTGATTTGAGGAAGTGGTACGGGCGTACGTATAGGGCGTACGGTCGTACGCGTCAGAGAGGAAACAGGGTATTGAGAGCCGTGAGTGCGTACGGGCGTACCACATGGGCGTACGGCCATACCAAAACTCTCAGGAATTCAGGAACTCTCTGGTGAACAGTGATTTCATCAGATGAACAGTGCCCGTACGGGTGTACCAACGGGTGGTGCGGCCGTACGACTGCTCGAATGAGTTAGGGCTATCAGGCTTTTAGCGTCGGTACGGGCGTACCAATGACCGTACGGCCGTACGCGACACTAAACTTGACTTTTAAGGCAGATTTCAGACGGTTTTCCTTAATTCCC
>CANYBF010240567.1:0-15777 GCA_948192965.1 Dalechampia spathulata | reverse complement strand
CCCCCAAGAGAAGACCAGTGCCTGTACCGTCAGGGATACATCGTGAATACGTCGTATGGGGACACACGCTAAGCCTAATGGTGGTTAAGCGGCGGAAACAACGTGATGTACTAACATACCCGGGATCATTACCATTCATGCACTCAAATTAAACATAAACATTAATAGAAATAGGCGTCCGAATTTCATTAATATAAAACTTGATATGCAAAACGTGAGTGCGTATAATACACCACCAAAAGCTATACATAACTACAGAACTGTACAATATAAACATAACTACTGCCACACCCTAGGTACATGACCAAAAGGAAGCCAGAGTATGCCTCAGGAGTCCCGTACCGGGTAGAGATCAATCCGTCTCCGCTAACGACCTCTAATCCTTCTCTGATCGCTCTCCCGTGGGCTTTGAACCTACGTTCATCAAATGACAAACGCTGAGATAAACTCAGTGGTGCTAGAACATATATAACCAATCATTAAGCATATAACAATTCATCATGAACATCATATCAAAGCATTTCAATCCGTATATCTAATGCAATGCAATGTCAATGCTCTTATCCTTCACCCTCATTCAATTTTGTTTTCCTGAATTGTGCACATTCCTTTCGCACACACTGGATCCCGATAGGTACCGGTACTCATCGTCCGTAGGCGGCAATTTATCTGAGTGCCCTGCACTCTATATCCATCTCCTGTCTCAAGAGAATATTTATATAATAATTCCCATAGGAATTCCATTCATTTTGATCCAGTGTGCCCAGAGCTGAGCTCTGCCCTCATTTCTCATTTTCTTTTTACTCTTTCACCATTCATCCATCATCACAATGCAAATGATCATATCATTCATTCATTTACCCCTCGAACTAAACAATTGGGGCATTAAACATAACATTCGGCAAGGAAATCATAACGTTCCAAGCATCACAATCAAAATCCATCACCTATCATAGCACAAGGATAGCATTCATATCAAAATCATATGCCTAGACGTAGTTTACATCTTATGGCAATCAGAAACAAGCAGTAAGTGGCTTAACACATAAAACTAGCACTAACCTCTAACGCAAGCAACCTCTAGCTATAGCCGGTAATCCTGTCTTTACTTGTAATCAACTTCTATAACACGTTCTTGGATGCTAGCGACGTATAGAATCACCAAGAGGGTGATTTGGTAGGGTTTAGGGCATTTTTAGGTTAAGGAAAAAGGATTAAACCTAATGAAAAACCGTCTGTTTTTAGCCTTAAAAGTCAAATTTAAAGTCGCGTACGGCCGTACGAACGTACCGACTCCAAAAGCCTAACAAACCAAAACCTGCGAGTTGCCGTACGGCCGTACCACCCATTGGTACGCCCGTACGGGTACTGTTCATCTGACAAACCTAAATTTTTCTGTGAGCAAACCTGATTCCTGCGAGTTGCGGTACGGCCGTACGCCCATGTGGTACGCCCGTACGCACTTGAGGCCCTCAGTACCCTATTTTTGTTCGCCTCGTACGACTGTACGGCCAAACCGTACGCCCGTACCACTCCTCAAAAAAGCATAACATGCCTATTGGCATGCCAAACTCATTCGTAACCTGTACCATACCGCCTAATGAACCTGATACACACTACCACAATACCCCTTTACCGTACCATGGGGGCTCCGCCCCCGCACCCTCGACCCATAACTCACATATCTCCCCCTGATGGGCAGATGTTGTCGCTCCGCTCCGTTCGCTCGTTACGCTACGCTCCACTCGCTCACTCCGCTCTGCTCCAACATCTGCCCCTATACCAGTATAAGGGCTATACCTAACATAACACATACCAATCACATACACAAGCCGTCCCTCATCCAACCGAGAAGACATGCTTCCCAATAAGGCGACGACACACAGTCAATCACATAGAAACATATAGAGCAACACATATACACATAAGCATAACCCATCATCAAGCAATCCTACCATTCATCTACACATACATGTGCATAATTACATAACTCCTAGGGTCTCTAATGTGGGTGTAACAAGGCTCATATGAGTAAAACATAACGTAAGCCATATGTCAACAAAGATGCATTTGACATTCTAGAGGGCTGTGTAAAGTGGCTCCTGTTAGGTGGGCCTCGGGTGGTGGGCCCCACCAAGCATCCTATTTTAGGCATATAGTGCTATACGTCCAAAATGCAGGGTTTTGCATGTTATGCATTCTGCTTGTCAAATAAGTGTTATTTGATGTTGTAAGATGTTATTAGCGTGTTCTATCTATGTGGGCCCTAACAAGTGGGCCCCGTATATGGGCCCCACCAATGCGTGGGCCCTATTAAGCATTTTCTTCCACCTAAGTGATGTGCATGTAATGCTATGCACTCAGTGTATTCTGCATGTCCGAAACACTCAGAGGAAGCTGACAAGGGCGGTGGGCCCTGTTAAACATCATGGTGGGCCACACCAACTGTAATGTGCTCTGTACACCAAAGCACTCAGAGATAGCCAAATAGGCATATATGCACTATCAAGTTCGACATTAGGGACTAATACCAAGTCGAATCGACAAAAACCCAAAATTACATGATGGTGAAAAGTCAGGTTCAACAAGAGTCAATTGCAGAAATAATCAAGTTACTTACTCGAAGAGAAATTTTCTTAATAATAAATATGCTTCTCTCATAATAGAAGTCCATTACACTAAGCATTTAATATAAAAAATTCCATTGAAATGGTTTTAATTAAAACAGAAAAGTTGTTGTCAAGAATCGCGTACAGCCATATGCCTAAGGCATATGCCCGTACAGCCCTTTAAAAACCAAATCACAATTTGGACAGTGGCTTTCGTACAACTATACATGGTAAGTGGTACGCCCGTACCAGTCCTTCTACCAACATAATATATAGTGACAGAAAATGTAGTGGTACGATTGTACACACCATGAATTATGGATAAATATATCAAAATCCAAAAGAATTGATTGTTAACATTAAAATCCATAAATATGGGACTATCATTGGCCATTCTTGTTTTTCTGTTGTTGTTAGATTGTTGATTTGTGTCCCGTCTGCTCTCTTCTCTTAGTATTTATATCTATAGGGATTGATTCCTTAGAATTGACCATTTCCATGTCCAAAGTAACTATGCTACTATAGCAATATTTTTCAACATCCTTGTTACCCCATTTCCATTAAAACTACTAGTTATGCTGCTTCAAATAATCATTATATCCTTAATAGCAATCTAGAAAATATTCTAATCATGACTTAAATTAATTAATTAGTCATCTAGCTTAATTAATGAGCTGGCCATAATTAGTTAATTAATTAATCGATTTAAGAACTATTTTAATTATCTAAATTACTTTAAGGCCCAACAATTGCCCCCTACATACAATGGATCGACCCAAAGCAGTCATTACGTATGGATTTTTCACTAAAAATGACCACTTATAAGCCTAAAGTCCAATTCACTACCCTGGAGTAAATGGTTTTGGAAAGTTGAAACTCATAGATCAAGCTCTTGCAAAAGGAAATCTATAGAAGAAATAAACCATCTGTAGGGTCCGATTCTTCAAACCCCACTCCTCTTTTCCTTCAACCCTATAGATTTAATTCCTTTCCTTTCCAAATTCTCACTTTCTTCATACCGCGACAATAGCAAGACCTATCCTCACCGCACAATCCCTTCCAAACTCTCATTCATTTAACCCCTTTAAGATTGCTCTCTCCTTCCTATGAAGGTTCTCCGTTCAATAATAGTAGTGATTCAGGTAGCCTAGTTTATCATGAGAAAACATAGGAGAATTCCAAATATCTCTCTTCTCCATCATTTTTAGTCACCTAACCATCGGACTCTGGTGTTCAATGATATGTCATTATCTTCTATTATCATCGTTAGACTCGACCAAAGCCATTCATCTCCATCTATCATACTATCAACAAACAATACTGCCACACCCGATAAAACATCCTCCCTTTTTCCTAAAGATAAGTAAGTAATAAATAGTCAGTCCTTATTGACTTGCAAAATTTTTGAGTATTTGGGTATTTTCATGTGATTTTGATGAAAAGAATTGAGGTTTGGTTCTAGTTGAATGAACTACATTAACTTGTTCTTTATCCTTTTGATACACACTTATTCTACTCTTAGTATGTTTGTTGTAGTGAGTTTAATTGGTTCGAAGAAGAAATCTCATATCAACTTTGATTTGTGTTACCATCTTTATATTATGAAAGGCTCTATTTTTGAGAGATTACATATTACATATGGATGGTTCCTAAGGAGTGCTTATATGTTGTTTATTTCTTTTATATATTCCCTATATTTCAATAGTGCCCTTGTTACGTTTTTTTCTATATATTATTGTTTAACATTGATTTGGGATGGGTAATATGTAGATAACATCTAATGAATTGAGTGAGCAATCATCAATAATTTTAAAATAATACCCTTGTATCTTGCTCAAACTAGAAAAATAAAATATGCTAAGAATGTTAGTATGACACAGGAACAACACATCAAGATATAGGCTAAAGAACTACACCCTTTCTTAATAATATAGTATTAAAGATAAACTACTAGCCATATTTAATTCGAAGTTTATCTTAGAACCAAAACAACTAAGGAATGAATTTGCAGAACTAATATAGGGTCAAGGCAAGAAATGAATGAAGTCATAAATTAGTAAATCTCATGTGTTATTATAAGCTATCGAGATAGTCCAATTATCACTGATCATCATATCTTTAGAACCTTCAAACTCCATTACTTAGACAATCAATGACATACTCCTCAATTATACTTTAAGTGAGAGGAATGTCTAGAATAAATTTCTCAATTATAAAATAAGCTACTTACCATTGATGGCATAAACTCAGTTGATGAAACTAGAGTGCAATATTGATTCATAAAAAATGATAAGATGGCATTAAACAACTCAAACTACAAGTTTAAACCAACTTCAAAGCATATGGATGAGAATTCCTTGATAGTATTTAGAAGCTATTTTGGTCAATCATATAACAAAACACCAGCTACTCCTCATGGTATAGAATATACACATTCATGTCTCAAACCAAAGTAACTAACGTTGCATGCTTAAACTTAATACATACAGTAATTTTGTTGTAGTAATCAGGATTCTATTTGTTTGGAATTCCTATAGAGGTTCTCGAGGAATCTGGTAATATAACTTAATTAAAACAATCAAAATATATTTAAAGATTTGGTCAGACATAATAACAAAAAAAATAAAAAATTAACCACCATAAAAAACAAACATCAAACAACTAGTTAACTGAATGAGAAAGATTAACATAAAAAACCAACAACTTGCCTAAACTATCTTTTGACACAAACTAAAGATATCAAACTACATATAAACTAAGTTTAATGAAATATTGTAGTGTAGTGTTTCTATCGTTAGTCACTAAAGTATTAACCAGTAACACGAAACATCAAAGCAAAAGGGCAAAAAGATACATAACAAATTATCAATCATACGTAACTTACCATTTGCTATGATAACAATTATATAACCTACTTCTGACATCCATAGATGCCTCATTTCTGAACTAAACCATCTCAACAACATAAGACATTACAGTTCAACAACCTAAGATATTGAGATATTACTTATATATAATATTTAATTCATATGACATGAATCTTATAAAGACCAATACTAAATAAAAGATTTGATTTTTACAAGAACCATATGCCATAAAATTCTGGTAACCAACAAAACACAGATAATACACCACCGTGCCATGGACTCTACAATTAAACCCACAAGGCACCGTAAATCAGTCCATCAATAGGAAATTGCACACATAAAAAGTCAATTCCTAATTCTTATCATTGAGCATAGGAACTAAACATAATTATGGAAATCTCAGGAAAAAGAAACATGGCAACACATGAGAATACCAACAGACATGTATGATAAGTTGGCATAAACAACTTGGAACACTTACTTCAAAGAAACTTCATAACTAAGGTACTAGCAAATCTATAAGCCAGGACTCAATGTATATTAGTGATCAGAATAAATGCTTAACGAATCCTCCAAATAAAACACTATGAGGAAATTATGCAAATAATTAAATCATAAATCTCTAATGGTAAATAACAAAAAGGTCAATCAACTACCTAAAACCTATAAGCAAACTTCAAATCAAACTAAAATAACTATGTCAAAACTCAAATTTAAACAACTAAACATAAAATCTAATACCTTACTTGGCTAGAGTAAACAACTGGTACCAAAGAACCTTATATGATACGTACATGTGCAGCATGGTCTAATGAACCCAAATACACAAATTACATAAACCCATAAAGATAAAATGTACCTGAATAGCAATATTATATTAATACCTCAAGGAATAACTCCATATGTAGCTTGTTTGATAAGAAAAAGGCAAGAATTCTTCTTCTTGAGGCCTTGACATTTAATTATTAATCTGCTCTCAAAAATTCTAACGCATTGTAAAATCCTAGTGATAATAGAATTCTAGAAAAAAACAAAAACATTAAAACAAATGTAATCCTAACCAAATCATGAGGAAATTTAAAGTAAAATAAAAATATAAAAAATTTTCAGTTTATTGGTACAATAAAAATCTTTAAAGAAAATCTAAACAAAAATGCTTAACTAAAAATAAGGAACAGCCAATGCACAAATTTAAGAGAACATTAAACTTAAAATAACATGAAGTCTTTAGAAAACATTGATTAAAACAAATGACATCAACTCCTATCTTTTAAAACTAAAGCCTGATGAAATCATCTTTGATCGTAACAAATCAAATAGAATCAATACGTGAAAATAGAAATACTTATACATGGATGGTTTCAACTTTTTTAAAAAAATCCAAAATTCAAAACATCAGGTAAAGAACCCAAAGTACTCTAACAGTACAAGCTAAATAAATCATTTCTTAAAGGAACATCAAAAACTGAAACAAAGTACAAAAATCAATAAAATCCAAACAGCAATGTGAATAATTCTGACAATTCTAATAGCATCCATAATAAACAAAAAAAAACTCATGCTACTTAAACCTATACATAAACTAACAACTCACATAACGTATGCACATTATGATTCCTAAAATCACATACCTTCTTATGCATAGACTTATATAGTACCCCATACCTCATAATCTATTAAAACTTTGAATATGTACTTCATGTGTGTGTCTATTTATCTAACCATCTTTGTACTCATCCTTTTCAGTTATGACATCTAGTTCATCTCCCCAGCTCAATCTTGTGCAAGCTGGCTCTCTTGAGGTATGATTTAACCTTTACTATTGACTTGCTTATTTAAAACTAGAGTAGTGAATTAATGAACCAACTTGCAGATGTTAAAACAATAGCTCCTCATTGATTCCCTTTGTTGGATCCTTCTCTCCTACCGAGCATTATCTTTCTATAAGCACTAATGTCATCACCAACTTGCATCTATATCATATACTTACTATTCTTACTCCATAACCATTTACCATTTGCTTTGATCTCTCAAGACATGTGAAGATTATTTGACTCTCTCTTTTAAGGGAGATAACTGCAAGCTTACTATTGGTCCACTCCCATTCTCTTACCACTTTAATATACATATCCTAATTAATATACCTCTTTTAATGATAGATTTCTATAAGATGTACTCGATAAAGAAGCCTTGACCCTATCCTAGTGAAGAGTTATCACACCCAAACCTGATATAACACGCTCTTATAGAATAGTTAATAATACTCTAAGCAAGAAAATCATTAATTATCCTACAAGGGATCCATAGAATAGTTGATTTAAACTCTTACCCGAAGGTCTTGGTCCTATGTTCATCAAATGACAAACACTAGGTATAAAACTTAATGGTGTTGTAAATGAGTAAATAACATGAACATGTATCAAAGATAATATAACAAAAGCAAATCATGATGAATAACTATTAAGCATTACAATCATGTCATATCATGTCACTCGGCATTATACTTTATCCGTTATAAATAATGCATATATCATACTGTGTAAAGATAGCAATGAATACCATAACAGATCCACTACAACCTTTCTTATATCAAATACTATATTTGAACATCATTACTCTATATATATCTCTATATAAGCACAATAGTAGTGCATTTATCATTTCAAAATAGTATTTCCATGATATATTAATGATAATGTATGTCTGTGAGAATGCAGTCATGCTTTGCATTCTCCCTCTGCTTTCCTATAACATTTCTTTTCTTTTCTATATGATTGTGTACAATCCTGTACTAGGTCAATTTCTCCATGTATCAGTATTGTATTATTCTCTGATTCCCATAGGAACATAATATTTCTCTATCGTTCCATGATAAGAACCCATACTGTATGATTCTATCATGGGAATTTATACTATATGACCCAATATGCTTTCATTGAATATTACTATGTATATCACTTTCTTTTCCCTGTATATCCTCTATATGATATATCATGAATATGCCTTTATGTATGGATGATCCATGTCATGATCCATAATTGATGCTTAAATGATCATATACAATGGTGGTCATTTGATACCATTCATCATATAAAGACCATATATGAGGTCATGAAAGAGAATAGCACAAACCTCTTACCACTTTGCCCTTATCGATAGCTCATAAAGAAGTATGAGTCTTGTTTGTTAAACTTGTAGCATTTTCATTTTACATTCACCTAGTAAAGTCATTCATGTATTGTACTTGACTTATCATCTTGAGTAATACATACCCAATCATAATATGTAATCTTAAGTCAACTTTGATTCATAAAGAGCATATAATCACCATACCATCTTATAGCATTTCACACTTCATAATTAAGGATCATACATGCCTTTTAGCCAACTTAAGTCCTTGCATCATAATATCATCTATTAGGTGTATTTATGCATCATTGACTTTCATTTGCATATATAGTTAGTCAACATTCACATACACACCATTTCACACATTTTCAATCAAGTACAAGGATATATAGAAGTCATACACATGCATATTGGTATGTGAGTCAAGTATTTGGAATATTCAAGCATATATAAGACTTGTTATAGCATATGTAAACATATAGCATTAATACCACTTCATGCTTCCAAGGGTGTCTCCTTCTATATAATGATAAGTCATAAGGTCTAGATACATATAGTATCAAATGTAGCAGCCTAAGACATCCATACATTAAAGTATTAAATTATATTAGGTAAGTTACTATTCATTTGGTTAAGTGAACTATTTATTTGGTCATTTTCCTTTCATGTTCTTACTCCTCTTTACCATATTTACATATACCATTAAGTCACCTTATTAACCATCTCATGAATCATAGATAGCGCTTACTTTAAGTTCATCATGTCATGCACATATCAAGGTATTAAACCATGCAAACAAAGTACCAAAACTTACACATTTATGGCATGCAATTCAAACTTGCTGAAACTAGAAATTACTCATAGTTAGACTAATTGAATTTTTAGGCAATCATCTCGGCCTTTAACATATACAAGCCATATACCATTGGAAACTAGACTTAAGAAAGTTTAATTCAAACTATATTATGAAAGTTAATTCATCCATTAAATCCTTTAAACATAAATACCCTGCATGCCTTAAAAAGAGCTGTTGAAATACACTAAAATGTACATTTTCAGCATACCATGAACTTATGCAATTTTTTCTCATAGCATAGCTTGGTCATATGGTCACTCTTAATGCATGAACATGTTTTCCTAAGTCTTATCCACAAAAAAATATATCTAGATTTGTAATCATTCATTCATATATCTCACAATAGACAATGTTACATAACTTGCACATTATGGCTCACTTGCTGCCTTATAAGTGTCTTCATGCATACCTTAACCATTTGACTTCAACACCACATTAAAATCATTCCATACTAAATTCAAGCATACATATACATATTACACATAGCCTCATGTCCAATTGGTCAACATACAAGGTACATATCTATACTTAAAGGCCAAGTATACACAATATGCCCAAAATACATGCTTTGTTGCCCACTAATGAATCTTTTGGCATTTTCATGCCATAACTCACCTTTACATACAACCAAACCCCATTTTCAAAATCTAAACACATTATTTAGTCATAATTTTATACAAACTAAAGGGCTACATGCTTTAGCTCCCTAAAATAGTGAATCCCAAAATATTACTAAATTAGATAGCAACTTTGAATTCAAGATATCATCATATATAATCATCTTTCCATCAACCTATAAGCATATCAAACCTTAGAAACACCACTAATTACCATTCATACACTTTAAACAGTAATTAAAGTTACTAGTTCAAGGGTTAGAAGTTAGGGATTTAAACAAAATTCATACACAAAAAAAAAACTCATTTGGTTACAATAGAACATCAAATTCAATAACTTATCTTTTCTATCTTTCACAAAACAATCTAATTCTTCCATTTACACATAATCAACATAACCCTATAGCAACTTACCACCTCATTAAAGACATAAGAAAGCACTAAGAAGAAGAAGAATCATAGATAAGGTGCATAGAACACCAAAATAACATGAAAATTGAAACCTATACATGATTTTACCTTGGAAGAGTATTTTCCTTTAAGTCAGAATGAAAAAGGGAAGAAGAAGAGAAAAGGCTAAAATTTAATGGTGTTAAGATGAAGAAATTGAGTTATGCACCTCCTTAAGACAATATAAAATCAATTTTTGACTTATGCTAAACAAGAGCCAATCATGTTTCACATTTATCAAGCATAGGTTACTTCCTTAACCAATTTACTTCTTCTTCATTTAATACTCATTTTTACATCATTTTTAGGTCATGCTTTCATTAGAATCTACTTACCTTTAATCATGGTGTTATGGGCACACATCATACATGTAATGGTTTCTAATTATAACCTTAACTTTTCATGGAATACCATTTGTATCATAACTTACCATTTTACATACCATTGTTTCTAACTTCACTTTAACTTATATATACACATTTAAACTATACTTTATCATATAATAACATGTTAAACATGCCAATACATCATAATACACACATAAATTCCATCATAGAGCTTCATCCAAAGCATTTAATAAAATCATACTCGATTTGCATCATTAATGCATATTCACTTCCATAATCATCTTTTTATTTTATTTTCATTTTTTAATCTATCAATTCAATATCATATGAAATTCCTTTATCTAGAAGACATTTAATTTCACATTCATCATGTCAAAGCATTTATGCACCATATCTCATTCATGCATTAATCAATCATTCACTATAACATATGCATAAAATGCATGCACACAAGGATGTTTTGTATGTATGGATGTCATAACTCTCTCCCCCTAAAAAGAATTTCAACCTAAAATTCAAAGCTAAATCTATAGAGAATAAATGGGGGTATTATTGTATTATCATTGATGCTCATTCCCAAGTAGCAACTTGTCCCAAATGATGATTCCATAACACTTTGACCAATATCTTTATGGGTTCTTCATTGTAGGATAAATCAAGTTGTATCTTTATGGATTTACCTAGAATAACATGAGAAGGATCCAATCTATATCTTCTTAATATCAACACATGAAATACATTGTAGATCTTATCTAGCTTTGGAGGTAAAGCTAATCTATAGGCCAATGGTACCACTCTTTTCAAGACTTCATATGGTCCGATGAATCAAGGACTCAATTTACCTTTCTACATAAATTGCATAATCCTCTTCCATGGAGATACCTTCAAAAATACTTTATTCCTTACATTGAACTCTACATCTCTTCTCCTTAAATCTATATAGGACTTTTATCTATATGAAGCTACTTTTAGTTGACTTTTTATTAGTTTTGCCTGCTCTTCAACTTATTGTACCTATTCATGTCCTACCAATCTTCTTTCCCCAACTTCATCCCAATGCAAAAAAGTTCTACATTTTTTGCCATGTAATGCTTTATAAGGAGCCATCTGTATGCTGGATTGCTAGATATTATTATATATAAATTCAATCAACGGTAAGTATGCATCCCAACTACCTTCCCACTCAAGTACACATGATTGAAGCATATCTTCTAAAATCTAAATTACTCTCTCTGATTGCCCATCCATTTGTGGATGAAAAGTAGTACTAAAATGCACTTTAGTACCTAATGCTCTCTAGAAACTCTCTTAAAAATGGGATGTAAATCATGGATCTCTATCTAATACAATAGATGTTGGAACACCATGTAACTGTACAATTTCATGCAAATATAACTCTACCAACTTCTCTAACATATAATCCATCCATATAGGTAAGAAATGGGTTATCTTTCTTAATATGTCAAATTTAACCCATACAACATCATCTTTAGCACATGTCAAAGGTAGACCTATTACAAAATCCATTATCATGCGATCTCATTTCTATTCTAGTATAGACAAAAGATTAAGCAATCCTGCACATACTAAATATCAAGCAACATATTCTGCTATGTCTTTCTTCATACTGACCTATCAATACTATTGCTCCAAATATCGATACATCTTTATGCTCCCTGGGTGATATGAATATCTTGAACTATGGGCTTCCTCTAAAATATGCTTCTTCAAATCTTCATTAGCTAGTATGTATAGTCATATACCATACCTCAATATACCATTTCTAATTGTAGTAAATACATTGGTATTGCTAACTTGCACTTTCTTCAGTTGCTTCTAATGCTCTTGATCGTGTTCCACACACTCTTTGATTTAATTTATCAAATTTGGATTTGCCTACAATTGCAATTTAGCTAAGATATGATCTAGTTGCACCGTTAGTATAGCATTTAATTACTAAATCTCTTGCAATAAAATTAATGGTGACTATTGTAATGTAGCAAATGTCTTCCGACTCAAAGCATCAGCCACTAGGTTAGCCTTTCCTTGATGGTAGTTTATCATACAATCATAATCTTTAATCAGTTCTATCCACCATCTTCATCTCAAATTCAATTCCTTCTATGTTCTCAAATACTTCAAGCTCTTATAATCTATATAGATGTAGCATTTTTAACCATATAAATAATGTTGCCAAATCTTCAAGGTAAATATAATGGCAACCAACTCTAGATCATGAGTAGGATAATTCTTCTTGTGGGGCTTCAATTGTATTGCAGCATAAGAAATTACCTTCCATTCTTCCATCAACACACAACCTAACCCATTCAATGAAGCATCACTATATATCATATAATTTTTCTTATTTATTAGTAAATTCAATATTAAAGCCTATGTCAAGCATTCTTTCGAACGATTAAAACTCTTTTGACATATATTAGTTTGCTCAAATGAAAGATCTTTCAGTAGTAATATAGTCAATGGTGTGGTAATCATTGAAAACCCCTCAACAAATCTTCTATAATAGCCAGCTAAACCCAAGAAACTATGGACTTCACTAACATTCCTCAAAGTTTGCCAATGAATTACTACCTCTATCTTGCTAGGATCAACTTTGATGCCTTCTACAGAAATAACATGCCCGAGAAAGGTCACTTATTCTAACCAAAAGTCACATTTTAATAATTTTCCATTTAGTTATTTTTCACACATCTTATGTAATACAATCCTCAAATGCTTGTAATGTTCCTCTCAATTCTTTGAATACCCCAGTAAATCATTGATAAAAACAACCATAAACTAATCTAGGTACTCCTTAAACATAATGTTCATCAGGGCTACGAATGTTATTGGTGCATTGGTCAAACTAAATGATATCACCAGAAATTCATAATGACCAAACCAATTCAAAAAATTTGTTATTGATATACTATTTCTCTTCACCTAAAGTTGATGGTAACTTGATCTCAAGTCTATCTTTGAAAACACCATTGCATCTTTTAATTGATCAAATAAATCATCAATACAAGGCAAGGGATATCTATTCTTGATAGTCATCCTATTCAACTATCTGTAATCAATGCACAATCTCATGGTGCCATCTTTCTTCTTCATAAAAAAAATAGGTGCACCCCAAGATGATACACTAAGCTGAATAAACCCCCTATCCAATAATTCTTACAACTAAGTCTTCAACTCTTTTAACTCTATCGGTGATATACGATAAGGTGTAATGGAGATGGGTTTAGTGTTTGGCATTACTTCAATCTCAAATTGAATCTCTCTCGGTTGACAATCGTAGTAACTCCTTAGAAAATAAATATAAAAACTCACATACTATGGGTATCTCTGCTAACTACATGCCTTTCTACTTGGTATCTATTACATAAGCAAGTATAGCCTCATAGCTGTCACACCCTAATTTTGGACCGGTCGGATTGATTGGGATGAATCGAGCCTATCTCCTCGTCGTTTTGCCCTCACGAGCATCTCGGTTTGTCCCAGTGCATTCCAGGATTCAAGTTAGGGTTGCCCTAGAGGGCATTTTTATCATTTTGGGTACTTACCCATACGGGTAAGTTTTGGAAGCGATTCGGGTATGTTCCTTACCCGTTTCGCTACATTAACTTACCCAAACGGGTAAGTTCCCTCAGACAGGTTTTAAACCCTAATCTGCCATTTGGCTCAGGGTTGGCAATTCTAGAGAAAAAAACCCTAATCCCTAGGCAGCCGTCAGCCGTCAAAACGTGATTTGACATTCCAAAAACCTAATTCCATTAATCCTAAACCTCTAGGATTAATCGATTGGCACTAAATCAATAGACTTAGGTTAATTTTAATCGGGAATACTTAAACTTTGGATTGCTATCATCATTCCCTAACATTGGAATTGGATTGGAAAACTTGAAGTTGCTTGGAGAATCGACATAGGTAATCTCTATTACTTTTATTTGATTTCAATTGATTGTTTGTTGATTTCATTCGATTTTTCATTTGATTTAATTTGATTGCCTTGCATTTTGATTGAGTTTGATGCATTTTTAATTCGTTTTAATATTGTAAATGTGATATAATGTGAGTTTAATGCATGATATTATATGTTAATGATTCGAAATTAATCAGAAATTGAATCGGACATGTTTTGTGCCTGATCATACCCGTTCGGGTATGATCATGCACAAATCATACCCGATCGGGTATGATCATACACTTAACATACCCGTTCGGGTATGATCAGAAAATGACAATGAAATATTTTGTTTGCCGAGTCTTGCTTGTTGAATATCATGTGTTTTCATACAAGTTTCGCATTTAGATGATTAGTATAGCTTATGTTTTGATAATGTGATTGATTGATTGCATGATTAGAGTTACTGCCATGTTTGATTGATTGCATGATTGATGTCATTGCCATATTTGTTCTTATTGCAATGTTTGTTTTGATGCCATAGTTGCTTTTGTTTCCTTATGTCCATTTGAGTCTATTTGCATGATTTGTGGTTGATCCACATGATTGTTTCCTTGATTTGTGTAATTGATTTTATTACTACATTTGCTTTTGTTTCCTTTTATATGCTTGTGTTTGAATTTTGCAGGATTAGGTCAACCCTAGATGGAGGAGGATTAGTTTTGGGTTGAGATGCTTAGTTGGGCCCGAGGCCTAATTGCAAACGAGCCCATTTGGATCCCGAAGAGTGTAATTGGGCCTCAGAACTCAAATTAGGATTTTATTGCTTTTATTATTTTGCTTTGGTTGGGTTGTATTTAAATACCCAAATTATTATGCTTTTCATTTCCTTATTTTGGATGGGTTGTATTTGCCCACATTATTTTTTCTGCTTCTTTACTGCTTTCTTTTATTGCTTTATTTATGCTTTCCTTTATGCTTTCATAATTGTGATT